>VBVR01000026.1:14844-103654 GCA_011638315.1 Tetramorium parvispinum
AATCTATTTATTATATTTTCTTAGATAAAATCTCTATTTTAAAGATAAGAAAATGTGAGAAAGATTTAGTAAAAAAGGTTTAGATATATCGAAAATTTAGTAAATGGGGAAGGAGAAGGTTAAATAAATAAAGGCTTAATAAATTTTATATAATTTATTCACATATATTTTACGCTTATATCTATTTATTAAAATAAATGCGTAAAAAAGTAACTAAAGTTGTTAGTATTGGACGGCGAAAAACACATAGTTATAGATTTTGAATCTAGAATACAATCAAACTAATCAAACGGGACTTATAATTGATTAGTTTAATATAATAACACGTTAAGTCTAGATTCTTGTAAAAAGTGAGACACTACAAATTATTTAAAAATAACGCGATTATAATATGTAAATCTTATATAATATAATTATTAGCACATGTTTATCGTATTCAATAAAAAAAGACAGCAGATACGGACTAAATATATAATTTTTAAGCACATTAAACTTTCAATATATAAAAACGTTGATTTCGCTTAAAAATCGTTTCTACAACATCATTCGTTTGACTTGTTATGATAGTTTTTTTTTATACAGCTAATATTTTTACGACTTTTAATATTTTAAGTAATTAAATTGTTCAAACGATTTTTAAACGTACTCCAGTCGAAAAAATGAAAATTAGCTAAAATAATGTCAATTCGATGTCGATGTGATGATGAATGATCGATGCCGAATACTAATTAATATCTTTGTTAATCTTGATATTATCATAATTGTTTTATATTAATTGAGTAGTTACGAATATTTTTATAAGATTTCTATGTCTTTCAGTCAATTCTACATTGAATACGTAAATGTATATTACATATTATGAATTTCGACTTTGCATTGATTCGCGATAAAGAATAAAAAAATAATTAAAATCTCACAGAAAACTTGCAATTACGTATTTAACACTATGTATATTATATAAATGCAATTAATGCAATAATGAGGTCAAACATGACAAAGATAACAACCAGTATTTAACATTGACCACTTATCGACGTCAATTCAATCAATCATTCTGATTAGAACGCGCGATATCATTATCATTATTATGCTTATCCATCATTTAAGTGGACAATAACATTAAAGATAATATTTAAGTACGTAGCGCGACAATTAGCATAACATTACGATAGTCACATATACTTAAAAAAACTTTTAGGAAGAGATATATTACTTTCTTACAGAGAATTTTCTCAAAAGCAAATTAGTACAAGGTACATAGATGAATTTTAAATGAAATTGTTTAACTAAGAACTCAGAACTAAAATAATTACGGACGGTTAAGATCATAACTTCCATATGATTCTCAATGAAACAGCGAAATTACGAAAGAACGACATTACTTATTGCTAAAATTTGCATACGTTTTTTTGGGACATGTTGTATAAATTTATAGAGCAATCGCGCGCGCCGCAATGTATTATGATTTTCAATTCCAGATAGTAAAGGTTTTTTTCTTTCCTTCTGAATTCGATAATAACCGGTTGCGTAGACGCAATATCAAAGAACAAATCGGAATACCGATGTCACAGAATTACCTGCCGTACAATAAATTATCACACGTACGGAGACAATTATAAGGTTTTGATTAACGAGGAACGTCAACCGTGTGCATTTACATATATATGCGAACGCGTGAACGATCGTATGATAATTGAAATAAGAAAATCAATAACGAGTAATGCCTTGAAATATTTCTCGCGTTTCAAATTATATGTCCATTTTACTTTCTCTGTAGAAAAAAATTGATTTTGTAAAAAAGATAGGACGTCGTCCTGAAATGTGAAAAGCCGTACACACGATCGTCTTAATTGTTTCTGAGGAAATGCAATTATTTGTCTGCTGTTTCCTCAGTTTCTGGTTTCGTGTACAAGATTTCGGCGTACTCCGTTTTGTCCTCGTTAATTCGGCGAGGTGCGACACCTTGTTGCTGTTGCATAAGATCCAATTCCGCGTACACTATTCCACCCTCGCCTGTCGGAGGATTCGTTCTGCTTTCCTGTACGGCTGGTTCAACAGTCTGCAGCTGTGTCATGATTTTCTCAGATACAAAAATGAATTGATATCCGCTAATGCGAAGTTTTTTTATTATACATTCAAAGTAAAAAATTAACATGACATTTGAATTTTATTGTATTTATCTATGTATGAATCTACATGTATTTATAACATAAAAACGTGTTTAATATTTTATTTCAGATAAAAAAGATTAATAATAAAATCATTAATAATTTATCGTATTCGTTGCAATCATTCGTTGCAATCATCAAGCAAACTCCAAGATTGTGGCAGCAAGATTTATGATTTGCAAGTATGATAAAGGATATCAAGCACGTGTTATTTATTTTCTAATTAAATATTTAATTAACTATACTTTTCGTTCGATTGAATATTCCTTGAATCCAAAATTTCTTCAAAATTTATAAAAGAAAAATTTAATATTATTTATAATTTAATTTTTAATATTTAATGCTGCTAGAATAAATTTACAAATTTTGTTTTGTTCTAATATTGTATTAATTAAACATTAATATATAATTTTAAATTTTCTTCTAACATATATTATTGTAAACACCGAAGACATCGAAGAAAAAAAGTATTTAAGAAAAGTATTTAAGAGAAAAAGTAATAAAACGTTGCAAAGATAATAAATTATGAATACATTAACCATGTAAGATACAGTAGCAATTACCTTCTCGTCATCGACGGTAATGACAGTCTTCATGGTGTCTGTGTCGGCGCCGGATACTTTATCCTTGTTCTTTCCAAAAAATCGAGACAGACTGATCCTCGGTTTCCGTTGTCCTCGGGACGACGCTCCGTCCACTTCCGATCGGGAATATCTGCCGGCGCTCTCTGTGTCACTTCTATGTACATATATATACAATGTAGAAAACAGAATTAAGTTGCTTCATTTGTGTTTACGACACGTTTCGCAGACACAATCACGCGATAACAGTTTCACGAGAAAACAAAACATTAATTACGTTAAATTACTATGCAGCGCTTATAGTGTTAACTTGTCAAAATCAAAGAACAAATATATATTTAATAAATTTGTTTTGTATTAAATCGTTATTATCGCAATGATGATATTCGAAATTACTGCATGTGTGTACGGGCGTACATATATTATATTTGTTTTTTTTTTAATTTATTGGATGATCAAGGTTAATAAATATATCGTTCAGAATGTTTATAGTTATCATATATGTACATGCATAAATTGTATATGATATGTAATTAACCCGTATCTTCGAGTCAAGTACGAACTTGTTGAGTTATTAGGCCTTCTTTACTTTTTGCTCTCCTTTGTTTATTCTTGTGCATGGCACACAAATGTGAATTCATAATTAGAATGATTAAAATGATTAAAAAGATAATATAAAGAATCCATTATAAAATATTTGAATAAAATATGTTGAAAAACGTGTGATGCTCTGCAAAACCATTTTTCTCCTATCCGTCAAAAAATCGTTCAGAATGTTTATAGTTACCATATATGTATATGCATAAATTGTATATGATATGTAATTAACCCGTATCTTCGAGTCAAGTACAAACTTGTTGAGTTATTAGGCCTTCTTTACTTTTTGCTCTCCTTTGTTTATTCTTGCGCATGGCACACAAATGTGAATTCATAATTAGAATGATTAAAATGATTAAAAAGATAATATAAAGAATCCATTATAAAATATTTGAATAAAATATGTTGAAAAACGTGTGATGCTCTGCAAAACCATTTTTCTCCTATCCGTCAAAAAGATCCATCTTAGATATTTTAGATAACGTTCCATACATGATCACATGCAGCAAGAATTGTAAATATTAAATGAAGTTTTTAGAAAGTTTCACGTAATGATGTGATAATAGACACTATTTCTCCGTGTCCCGCATGATGCAATTGATTATCCAATGAAACTTAATGGCGCATTATAAAATTAATTGACTTAGCGTAGCGTTAGTCGTTTAGATGCATTCACAGGGGTTTTTTACTTCCGAGAGTTACGACATAAGCGCCGCGGTTAACACAGATTGCTACATGAATTACAACAAAACAGCACTGAACACAAAGCACGCATATAAATTGGATGAAGCGTCAAGTTTTTCACGCTTAAGATTATTATTACAGTGGGATATAAGCGGCCTTGATCAATTAAAAATTCTTCTACAAAAATACGAGAGATTCGCATATCATAAGCAACGATTACATGCCACGCGCTATACTGAACTGCACTTTTTCTATTGTTTTTCTTCTCGTTCTGTTTCCTTGCAACCAAATTATCATCTTTTTGCTACAAATATCGCGTAGCAGCAGCCGCCTTGTTGACGCCTCACCTTTTGCACGGTTTTTTACGCTTTTTATAACTATCCGATTTGTTTGAATAAAACTTGCACATAAGCAACAAACTTATTATTATTCTTATTATTTTCTTACTCGGGAACTGGCAAACTGCGAACTTTCATCAACGAGAAAAATGTGAAATGAAATTAATCACGAATTATAAGTATCTCAATTTATTTATTTTTTTATTTTTGCGGATCATTGATATCGTAAAATCTTGGAAGTCTTAAATTTGCTTTGAGATCTTTGCAAAAGAATCCTAAATGCCATTACGAATATCGTTGTATCGCGTCCGCTTAATACTTTACATCTTTTTTTGTGATCTTCACATGTAATAAGACAGAATTAAAAAGTAAAAGTGGAACAGGGAATAAAAAATTCCATATCGCTGCGTGGCATAGGGGAATCAGCTAACTGCTTGATGAGTTTTAATTGCCCAGTTGTATTTCGCAGTAATCTGTAGTGCGATTGCGTAAATATAATACGCGAAGTTTGCAATATTCTACGTTAACACCGACCTCGTTTTTTGTTTTTGTTTAGCTTATTGATAAATGTGATACAAGAATTAGGTCACTCGTATTCAGATTACTTATACTTGATACGGCTGTGTACGGCATTCTGCTTTATAAGGAATCTGCACAATAACGGATTTTCAATTATTTCTTTTTCCTATTTTTTTAACAACTTTAATCCGTACAGCTCTGCAGCGATTTTCTAATTACAATGTTGAAATGAAAAAAATGAAGCTAGTTTGATTGCCGCAACGTAATAATAATTGTAATAAAGTTGATTAATCTTTTCGTACTTTTTCTTTCAGTTCGTGAGCTAATAAGGGGTTTTAATCTATTGTTACGTAAGATTTATTTTTGCCGCTAACACGGTGAGACAAGAAACAGTTCCCAGTTTGATCAAATTGCGCAGAAAACGGGTGGCGAACAATACTTTGTTGGCCGCTGCCTTTCCGGGCAATTTAATCCAATTCTGTCCGACGAGTAAGAAAAGCGAGCGCGTCGACGGACACATCCGACATTGCGAACGAATAAAATAAAAAAAGCTGCTGCTTGCCTTTTTCTAACGACATCGGCCGTAGTTTTCGATTTGCCGAGATGAAGAAGACTAACGCCCGTCGCTGGGTCCGCGAAGTCTCTGAAAATGTGCATGCTTGGCAAAAGTCTACGGAACGACAATTGTCGAGTGACGGAAAAGCGACGAAGAGATATTACTGTTCGTCTCTGAATTGCGTCACACGGCTAAATTAAACTAAAGCACTACGAAGAATGAAGTATTAGTTATGATGCCGGTGCGAGTGGGGTAGATATTGTAAGCGAGAGTGCGATAAGGTGGATTGAATAATAACATTTTTTAATTTCGGTATACTCACGACTCCCCGAGATTCCTGGTGGACGAATGACCTGAAAATAATAAGGACAAATTTTGCTTTAATCTGACAAGTAAGTATAAGTTTCTTTCGTAATAAATCAAGCGGAAGATTGAGAGAGACAAGATGCGTGTCCGCTAATATTATTTGAGATATAAACTATGTTTTAGGATTTGTTAAAACTTGAGTAAATATTTTTAGGCTTTTATTCTTTAATTAAGATATGTTTTTCAAGATTAATACTGTCATTAATATTTTAAATAGTATTATGTGTTATTATTTATTGAGTGCAATTTGCTTTAAAACTATTATTTTTTATTTTATGATTCTATATTAATAATATTTTTCTATACAATTTTTCATGTGATTAAAAGCTTTATTAATTGAAAATGTTAAAAATAGAAGAGTTTTGTAAGTAGGTCAAGGACTTTATGCTTTAAGACTATAAAATTTTATACTTGAAGCGATTAAAGAAGTTATTTCTATTAAAAAAAGATCTACAATTTTTTTTCTAGCAACAAACCGCATTGTCAGTAATACGTCATGAATCATTAACTCTTAACGCATGATGCTAATCTGTCAGTATTATGTATATTTTTTTTTCTATTCTATTGCAATTGATTATTGATTACTCGCGTAATCTTAAGTTAGAAAATTTCTCACTTGATGATATTTCAAATACATTCATTTCATTCACATTCATTAAATAAAAAATATAGATTGTTAAAACAAATCATTATACGTTGCAACTTAAAGATTAATTCATACTAGTTTAGATACAAAGTTAAGAGGTTTGTATTTCGCTTCATTTCGCGAAATTATCTAGTGATAAAGTTCTGAAGTTATAATGTAAAATCGTAAATAAGTAAGTTTAACAAGATAATAGGATCGATACATCTCTCAACATTTATATGTATATTTAAAACAAATGTTTTATTTCAAAAATCATACGATATCTAAGTATAATATCATAGCGACGAATGAACTTATAATTAATTATACATACAGCTCTCTATATATTAATTTCATTTAAATCCTTAGATATATTTTTCTCATCTATCTCAATTGTATCTACAAGTAGAGATACAAAATGTTATCGTTTCTCGCGCGGTCGCGGCGTGGCTAGCTCATCTTAATTGCGACTGTGTAACGTCATTAAAACCATTTTGCTTGCTTAATTAAAGAGTCAGCGATCTCTGGACTATTCCTGAAACCGATCGCCAACGGCGCCGTCTCGATTGGGCCCTTAATCGGAAATGACGAGATAACGATATCGCGCTAACGCAATTTTTCGGTAACCGCGATTTCGCGCGGCATTTAATTAGCTCCTAAAAATGCTTCAAAGAGAAGAGAACACCAATTGCAGGCATTTAATAATATATCTCGCGATCCGGCGCGAATCGGCGCCGCCATCGCGTTCATCAGCTTACTCTAGACTTATGTTTTAACATAAATATATCTATATAATATAATATATATAGTATATATATACCCCATTGTATGGCCAACGATCATGCTCCTTTAATAACGTATGTCATCTTTTCGATAATATTACGAATTTTACAAATGTTCATTCAATCTCTAGTTGTCACAGGGCAACGAAAACGCGATCGAACGCAAATGTGTGTGTATATACGCGGCTGTATATACATGTCTTCAAAGCATGATCATCGAGATTTAAGTCGTACACATCAAAAGTATTGTTACATTACAATTAGTTAATTAATTAATTATAATAAGAAAATTACGCAATAATTGTATTAATATCAATAAAACGTATTAAAATTTATTGGGAGATTTGTACGCAAGTGGGTGCGCGTATAAATAATTTCGCATCTTTCTCTTTTTCACCGACTTTCGTATTACACCGACGATGAAATCATCTCTTAATGATTTCTTGATCGGAATAAATGACATAACCAGGGCAACAAATCGGAATGAATCGCAGTCTATGACGATACTTGCCTGTTACGCACTTTATAAACATCGATAATTTATGAAAGCGAATGGCTATCTTGCGGTTCAAGTAATCGTTCTTATCATTTTAGTTCGTAACTTATAGATTAAGAATGAAGGTTGTACGCGATATTTTCTCTTATGGCATTTCGTAAGTATATCAAAAATTTCTATGTATCAGTTTTTGGCAGTGATCTTCAACGTTGTTCATGCTATATATTATACTTCCGGATCTGTTTGAGCTTATCTAATCTCACGAGTTTCATTGAAATACTTTTTTAGTGGCCATGAATATAGTAACAGCGATTGATTGTGAGTAAAATCGATAGAGATGAAATCAAAAGAACTCACGGACAAAATTGAAATTGGATAAAAGAATAAATTATTCTTGTCTTGATCTGATCAAGCTGCAATGAAAATGAATCAATGAAAACCTTTTAACGCTCGACTTCAATGAATTCGAAACTTTAGAACAAATCTGATAAGATCTTTACGCAATCTTCGCGAAACAACTTTGTTTTGCATTAAAAAAGATATTCTCTTAATAATTTCTTTTATTTAATCTCCAATTATTCTGTCACTATATGCTTAAAGAGTTTGTGTGCTGAGAGCGACTTTCAGTTGGTAAAAGTTTCCGATAGACTCAAGAACGAGTCGTTTATTCGCGCATTTTATTTTTCGATAGTGATTTTTTTTATATACCTAGCCTAAGACGGAAAATTGAACATTCATCCGTTTTCAATCAGTTCTCTCCTCGTGTCGTTCCTTTTCGGGAACGGTGACGTTTCTCGCTCTTACGGAATATTGTAAAACATTTAAAAATTGGATGTGACCACACACATTACTTATAATATATATAAAAAATTCGGGTCGCCCTAGTGTGCTGCTCTTGTTCGCACTCGCTACAACAAGATCGTCGCGATGCGTGAAGATATGCAGAACGCCCGCATATCTTCCTCCATCCATGTCTTTTAGATAAACGCACAATTTTTCCCCTTTCCCCGTTTTTTTTTTGTTAGGCTCTATTACATATATTAACATAGTGACATTAGTATACATAATATATATTACCGTGATTATACGTATATAATGCATAAATTATACACATATATATTTATACTATATATTATATATTATATATACTAACAAATCGATATATTCGGGTTGAAAACTGATGCGAGACAGCCTCTGTGTGACAGCGCGAACAACGTGTCCCGGGCCTTCGCGAACGGAGCCTTCGCAATGTAGCCCGCGATATGTCAGTAGCTCGCAAGTACAACAACCGACGTCATTTCCCCTTTTCCGTATCTTACGACACTTTCTTCCCTTCGCTTCCAATATCGCTGGAAAGTGGAGGGATAAAAATTGCGGGAGAAACTTTTTACCATATATATTACTGAGAAATATAGACGGGGGAGGAAAATAAAAGGACGAGCTTACGACTGAGTAGGGCATGCGAGAGAGGCGGAAAGATAAATGTCCTATAACTGAAACGCGCGTAACATTTCCTTCGTTTTACTATGTGAGCCATATAAGAGGGGGGGGGCTCATACTTTCGAATATGGAACACGACACATAAAAATGACGTCGGTCGTTCTAGTTACAAAATACTGACCTTTTATCTGTTAATCGCGCGTCCCCTTACGCTTTACCCCGCGCGCGTGCGCGCGTGTCCTTTTCGAAAAAGTTCTGTCAACTCCCGTTAAGTAAATCTCACATTCTCTGCCCGATAATATCTTTCACCCTGAAAAAGTTTCACGGATAACGACAGGTCGACTCGGCAATTGGAGTGCAAGCGCGGATAAGTGTGTCACTTATTCGATCGGCGTTTACGAGTTGCAAGTCAAGTGCCCCCGACGCAGAATATATAGCGTTTTTTTACTCGCGATCTTGTATTGTTATATTTATAATATATATATATTTATATTTATATATCTTTATTTATATATATATATATATATTTAGAGTATGTACAACACGCAGTAGAGATTCGACTGTCGACCGACGAGCTGCACCGGCGTTCTCCTTCAACGAAACTCGCGCGATCAATTCTTTACCATTTTCTGCTTAATAATCGTACCGTATCTCTGACGAGAATCTCGATGATCCCGTCGGTCTCAGCACGGCTCTTTTTGTAAGTGAAAACACGAATGCATCCGGAAAAGAACAGCGGAGGAGCGTACGTGCAGAGTTCGGAAATGCATGATCGATGAATGGAACATGAGCGAATCCGTCTTTTGGTTCTTATTCGAATTTATTTTTTTTTTGTTACGCAATGCCGACGAGACCTACGTTATTATATTGTGTGTGCATGTATGTATGTGTGTGTAAATATGTACGAGTATATTTCATTAAAAATTGCACGATTGCGTTTGGTGATTAGCTAAGGAAAAGTCACCTGTACAAAAGTACAAACGACACTTATTGTCGAAGGAAACAATAAAAATGTACCTCTCTCTCATTGATGCCACGGAAAATATTTCCGGTAAATATAGAATGTTTTCGTAAGGTTTGCATCAAAATAGGAGCGTATTCTCTTGTACAAATAAGAATGAAACGCTAAAGAATTATTTAAAACTTTGCCGTATTTTTTAAATATCTCTCTAATTAAAACACTAAAAATAATACTATATTAAATTAATATCAATTTAATATCATCAGGAAAATGAAATATTCTTACTTTGTTTATATTTTGAGAACTTAGCTACCAGGATTTCTTCGAAATTATTCAAAACTATTCACTATGTAATTTTATTATAATTTTAATTTTTGTCTAGACAGAGAAATCGTTTTGGAAACTCGATGCAAATTCCTCAATAATTCTATAGGATGTAATTATCGTTGGATGAAAAATATATTTAATGTACCGCTGTTATATTTAATATGAAGATGATTCGCGCTGTGAAATATCTTTCGCACAAATTTTTTAATAATACGACAAGCCTCGTAATTTGAAAATTTGATTATCACAATTGTACTTATAAACTCATATCATTCCCCTAGATATGACTCAACATGTATACATAGCGCATTAATTATATTTGCCATCCAACAAGCGAAAGGTTGTGTATGTGTCGTTGAAAAAAAAAGAAAGTTTAATTTACTGAAAAACTAAAAGATACGTTTTTTTATATAAAAATTCTGCAGTTATCTATATAACCACAAATGCCGCTCTTACAAATAGCCATGTACATATATTGTAGAAAATATGTAGAATGAAAAATTACGTCAAACGGAGACTGTCGGTTGATATAATACTGCCTAGTGACGTATGGAGGGATATAATTTGTTTTATCATATATATCATAAGAATATTATATAAATCTTATTGGCTCGATTATATCCGACAATCATGTGATCCACGATCGGATTCGAATGCATCTTTTGTATTTAAACGTCGCATATAAAATCACACTTTTTATAAAACGCAATAATTATTACATATAATTCGTTTCATAAATGAGATTCTCTCTAAGTAGAATTCATATCTTATCCAGTCGCGTAATAATCGAAACGTCATTAAACGTTTAATCACTGTAACTATATGCAGGATGTTTCGTAAGTTTTAGGAAAACAGGAAATATAACTGAATGGCAAGATCGAAAAATTTTAAATTCCTAACAAAGCTCATATTAAAATTTTGAATATATGTTTTTTGAGATAATCATTTTGTTACCTGTTTTGGATAAATTGATAAATTGTCTTCACAAACTCGTTAGAATTAGACATGTAACATTGCATTCCTATTTAAGAACATACGCAACATTCTGCATACTTGCGCAATGATCTTATTGTATACTCTATGTATATATATATATATATATAACTTGTAAAAAGATCTCTCTTCGGTAAAATGCATTTAAGTAAAGCACACAGTAAAATGCGCCAGGAATGTTACAATATTCGTAAAAATGTTACAGTACAAAAAAAATATTGCATAATGTTAGTTCTGTCTAATAAAATAAAAACACGATCACGTCTTCAATCTCGAATTTCGCGATTTATTTTTCTCACGTATTGTTCGCTTATTTGCTTATTTTGTCGCATCTACGAATATTATACGAATATATGTTAAAATCTGGAGATTCGTTTGTCGTGTGGTAAAAATTTCATAACTCTAAGATCAGAGTGCGTATCGTAATAAAAGTGTTGATAAAAAAAATTTCATCGATATTCGATTGTTTTCGAAAATCAACGCCGGAAACGCGTTATTGCGTTTCATAGAAAACCAAAAGATGTGTGATCACAGTATTTTATAGACGTTTTCTACAAAAATTTATTTATGAAAACATGTCTAGTAAATTTGAAAGAAATATCTAAAGGAATGTGTTCTTTTTTACACCTTAGCGATAATAATACGCACATACGTACGCTAGATACGTATTGTTTCCTGCACGAATATGTCGCTAAGAGAAGGGTTTTTTATCTCTATCAAATTAAACATCAATGGCAGATTTCCGAGATTAGAAACAAAGATACGAAATTATTAGCTTCTGGCAAGATAAAATTTTGGAATTTAATTTTAAATTTTAGAGAAATTTTAGACTTAAATTTTTTAAATTTTAAATTATGTAAAAGATTTCATTTAATTATTAATTTAATTTAATTTAAAAAATGTGACAGTATTGATTCCTCATTTTTGTTAAAAATTAATAATTAAAAATTCATAAATTCTGCAATTAGCGATTAATTGGATAGAAATAGAACATCCTATTTTCTTTACAGATAAAAATACAGCTTTTGTCAAATAATTCGGTATACGTGCAAGTACTTATTTGAATGCGTAATGTTCCATCGTATGTAACAAATGTGTATGTATTTGTGTGTATGTGTCTTTATTCGTATGTTTATAAAAAGTTCGCTCGGCTGCGCAATTTGATTTGTTCCGGTTGTCGTGAGGATGCTTATCGTGATCCGGAGACGCGTGATGGCGCGTCTCCGTGAAATTTGTCATAGCTACTTTATAATCATCGCTAAGTTCAGCATGAAAAATCACATGTGTCCAGTGGCGAGTAAATCACGGTGAAAATCTCCCGATCGCCATTCTGTATATTTCGACACTTATAGATCCGTAAAAAAAAAGAAAAATTCACATCAGATTCACGTCTTCCGTACCTTAGTTTTTAATAATAAATATTTTATATAAAATATTTTATAAAACGAATATTTTATATAAAATTGTATAATCGATACTGTTAGATCAGAGTAATAATTAACTCAGTTCTCGAAATCTTAACAAATACTATCGAATAATGAGTCAAAATTTATGCTTGTACGCATATCAGTAAAATTACATTTTGTATCATTTTGAGATTCAATTAACACGCATAGACTATAAGAAGAAAAATACAAAAATCGGATTTGCCGAACATTTTGTTCTTCTTTATCTGACGATTGATGAGGGGAGATTCGGAACGTCATAGCCGAATATATCGACGGATCGAGAACCAAGCTTTCTCAACACGAACACTTACGGTCGTACTTGAAGGCCTAAAGCTGCCATCAGGGAAAATGAGAAGGCGACGCACGATTAAAACAGAGTTCGTTTCCCAGTTGGAAATTTCAACGATCATTTTCGATCAATTTGACGCGCACGTGCGCACAGATTTACGGTGGCTATAGATATTTTCGCGATCGTTTTGGACGTTAATAAAGCGCGATATATTTAATAAAATGGCTATTTCGTACGTTGCAAAGGCGTTCACAAGTTAAAAGGCAAGTGTATCGACAATAGAAAATTTATCACCGGGATTATAAGTAAGAGAAATAATAGTAACGTAGTTCAGTTTTTTCACTGTAGCTTCTAAGAAACAAAATTTAACGTAGTAAAACTTTTAAGAAGAAGCTAAAAAAAAATTCTCGTATGGGAAAGCAATGTCCAGAGATTATCATCTTCATTTGTTACAGAGGCTCTTCTATAACTTTAAATATTTTGTTCTCGATCGCTAAAATAAATACATTAAATATTAACAACTCTTAGCATTGTCGAGATAGGCAATACACACTGCTTTTAACCCTCTCATCTCCAGATTACCTTTACATTTTAAAACCACTTTTATATCTATATGTATTGATTATTACAGTGATACAATAGAATACACGTCTTATATATATTTCTTTTAATTTCATATAATATAATCTTTTCTTTTTTTTTAATATAATCTCTTAGCTTCTTCTAATTCACCGTTATACAATTACCCTAGGCATTTTGGAGAATCACATTCAAACAAGTCAATTACACGACAAAGTCGTTTTACGAAAGTTTTATATATAATTCTCTAGTTTATGTACCCTTACACGTAGTCTCTTAATACGCGGCTCCTCCGGCTACAGCGGAGAATGAGAGGGTTAAAATTATTCCCGTCCGCGGATGAATGGGTATAAAAAATTAAAGTGGCATATCGCGACGGCTACACGTTCTACGACGATCACTTTCCGATCGCGACGCTTAACGGAAGTGTCCGCGCATTTTGCGCATAAAAACGGAAATCACCGGGGGAAACTTGGGTCGTTACTCTGCTAAAGTCCGGCTCTGGTAAAGTGCGACAGCTCGGTTTTCCCATAAAGAAAGGAGTAAAGGAAAGGAGTAAAGATAGAGAAAGAGAGAGAGGGAGGAAACGAGGCGAGAGGAATGCGTCCCTTCTCTTGTCTTTTTTTTTTTTCTTTCTTTTTCCCTCCCTTAAACGGGCGTGTCCGTCTTCTCGTCCTTGGTGTCTTTGACGTCCGTACGGCCGTTCACGTATTCGGTGCTCGTGTGTATCGGATTCTCTTGTCCACCCTGCGGCACCTTCTCGTCGATGATACGCGGGTCCTCGTGTTCCTCGTCGTCCTCGTCGCCGGGCGTGATGTGCGCCTCGCTTCCGGCGCCGACGTCACCCGCAGTCTCCTCATCGCCGCGACGCCTCGCTGCAACAAGCAACGCCACGATCGGTCAAGGCAAATGTGCGTGTGTGGGTATTCTATATTTTTCTCCTCTCTTTTTTCCCCTGCCTTTTTTCCTCTCTTTTCTCTGCGAACGCTTTTGCGAGATCGCCGTTCGCGTCGACTATCGAGCGCCGTTTATCTTGTCAACGAATCGATATTGTCCGGGTGTCTATCTGTCGTACGACGTTTTCTTGTATGTATCTCGTGGCTAAGCGAATATTTTGTTCCTGCGAGTCGTAATTTATATCCCGCTATAAAATATCTCGGTCGGTGAAGCTATTCGCGAGACTGCAAGACTGGGTAGCCCGAAACATTAATCTTTAACGTTCGATTCGCGCATCAAAATTTCAAGTCGACCACTCGACGTCTGCCATTCCGATTGAATGAGAGAATTGAAAATTGTCGATTATCAAAGATCGTGATTGCGGTACTTTTTTTTACCGAGTGAAGTATTTAATGCGCGTTTAACGCGAAAGTCTCTAATATTTATCGCGCGGTTAATGTAACAACTCGTGATGCAATTGCATGAGGCACAGTTATTACACCGCGTTACGTTCGTTGCGTTATTCATAACGCGTATTTTCGAAACGAGTATCGAGTGTAAATGTCATGTGCCCGACGTAAAAAGGCATTACTGTAACTAATTATCTATTGCTACTGAGATGAGACATTCAATTTGCATCGCTCGTGCTTTACATATATGTATAGAGAGTACGAATTAACGACTGTTAAAAAAAATATACTGTCATAACATCCACAGGCATGGTCAATCGCACTAACACAAATCTCGATCCAAGCAAGATAAATTCCGAGTAACTGTAGCGAAAATACATCGTCGCCTCTCGGGGCTAATTAGCAAGTATAGCAGAGGATACACACTCAATCTGCGCTCGTAAAGGGATGTAAGATAAACAGCGAGAGGGTTTCTGAGGTGACAAACATGCTTGTACAATCAGAATCGAGGTGAAAGAGGGGAAAATCGTATAGTTTCTATGTAACCAAAAAGACGCTAAAACGGCGATGAGTACAGTGTCATAAAGCACGCGAAGATAATTGGTATCGGGCATTTGGACCGGTCGTTTCTGCTCAGAACAATTTCACCACACTTGCCTTTGCCGATTGCTTATCGTTGCTTGTTGCGAGAAAGAAAAGGAAAGGAACGCTATGTATTCTTGTTCAGCGGCTTACAGTGTGTTCGCACCACTCGATTTTCGAACGGTATCAATTCGATAAAAATCATAGTCTGTGTAGAGCTTTATATCGTGATCCTTGCCACAGATTTTGCAGCGGTACTTCCCGCAAAAGTAAATAACAATACGCATTAATTGCTACCAATTTCATAATACCGTCTTGCAATGTAAGTAATTGAACCCCGATATCGTGACAATAGTATATAAATAACATGCTAACAAAATCACGCAGTACAAGGCTATAAGGCTCGCATGAGAGACGTACAACCGTAAACACGTTGCAATAAATATGCTTAAATTATCGTTAATTAGCTATGGAGCAGATGCTATTGACATGCAGATGAAGATCGATGACATGACTGTGTGTATCAAATATGATTCAAGTAGGAAATAATAGTCATCGGACTCGATGTCGATAACGGAAATCATAGCCGAAAATAATTTAGTCGCACTATAAAAAAAAATGGAAATATGAATAATCACGTATGTATATACTTTTATACGTACTTTAATTGTTTTAGAAATAAAATACGGATTAATTTGCGAATATCTTCTTCACGTTCTACAAAAGAATCAAATAAATTATATAATTGCAAAATGACTATTATTCCTAATTTTGATCGTCTTCGTATTTCGATTGAATGCTTTGTGTTTATACCGCTTGTTAATATGCAACGAGAAATAAATCATTAATCCGTGAAGATACGTGGAAATATTCGAAAGTCAAATTTACTCTGCAATTAAGAGTTTATCGAAATATTTAAATGTATTCCTATGGCATAATTACGTGGGAATTAAATATCGGGGGAGCAATTTTAATGCCCGGGCATTTTTAATTGTCCTAAATAGTGTTGGCCGTAAAAGTCCTGCTCTGAAACTTTGCGGTCTTCGCGGTTTCTATCGGAATCTTCGAAACTACGAATACGCGTAATACATTGACATTGTTTTGCTTACGGATTGTAAATTAAGCAGCAAGATGATAAGGGAGAATGTAAAGTAAAACTCGGAACATTTTTCATTAAAGAAAGTGAATTCTTAAAACTGCCAAGTGCTAAATTGGTTTCAATCGTTTCAAACGTTCTTCGTGAAAATATCTTCGTGAAAAATATTCTTTTCTTTGGCTCAACTGGCTATCGTACTTGTCGCACATGTCTTTTTAAGTTTCCACTCCTTAAATACAGGCAAAATAGTAGTAGATTGCGATTCCATGCGAAAATATCCATAAAACAACGCGAAGGAGAAAAAACGGGCAAAAATTGTACGCGTCACACAGCCCCGAACTCGGCCAACGAAAGCGAGAATACGGTGGAAGCGCGATCGATTAATCGGAGGAAACGGGATATTTATCGGCGATATAAAACGCAAGCCATAAATCGATAAAACGGTTCGGTATCGACACGTGCCAAATAAAAATGATGGTGCGGCGTAAAAATTTGAGAACACGTCAGTGGGGTCTTGCGAGACGAGAGCGCGAGGAGAGCAAGAGCGAAAAGTGTATTAAATTTGAAGGGGTGGGTCTACCACTCAAACGAGTAGACGGGTCGTGGTCGTCGATAAGCCGGCGCTGAAGGTGATGGCGCGAGAGAACGAGAGAGGGTGTCGTGAGGCTGATAAAAATGATCGCGGAGAAAAAGAGGTGACGAGAGCGAGCGGACGGGTCGATGATGAACGAGAACGAGCATTGTTTCAGAGAATTGGGGGGGCGTGGAGGGGGGAGAAGGTTGTTTCGCCCTGCCTGAGGTGACTTACCCCTGGACAGTGTCATGCCTAGAGTACGGAATCGCAAGGTAATCGTTGACGTATCTCCGTATTCTTTACTTGGCCCGACTCGCATGCTGTCCTATATCGGCGGTAGCGGCACAACACATAAGACATTTGTATACGTTCAGATATAAAAGTATACTTATATGTATATATATATTTATGTACTTATATAATATATATTAAGGTAT
This sequence comes from Tetramorium parvispinum, assembly GCA_011638315.1. NCBI lineage: Eukaryota > Metazoa > Arthropoda > Insecta > Hymenoptera > Formicidae > Tetramorium > Tetramorium parvispinum. Next base: position 32,629 of record VBVR01000026.1, read on the forward strand.
ACGGTAAACAGCATTACAGTTGCTTCGGAGCGTACTAATTAAACCCAGTTATATACGTTTCTACTGCACGCGCATACTGTACTACCGCTGTGATAATTACCTCGCGTTTAGGCTAATCGCATACTGCAGACATTGCGACCCACGCGTTCGTAACGCAACGTTAACGGAAACAATAGTAATAAACTATATAATAATAAAGTAACAACAACAGCGACAACAACAATCACAACAAAAAAGTGACGAGTATAAGTCATTTCATGGCATTTCAAATTTTATATTGATAAGCATTATCATTTTAAACTATTTCCAATATTATATCTGTCCCAGATATCTTTGAATATTCAAAATTTTGTCTTCATTATTTTTACTATTTATATCTAATGACTATTAGACGTGAAGCTTCCGACATTTTCCTCACAGGTAAATTATATATGTCCGCGAGACAAAGAAGAAGAGCTTACACTGTACATTTGTCACATTTGTCGAATAAATATCATAGCGCATTCAGTTTTGTTTAAATAATTAAATTAAGGCTCACATTAGAGTCTTAGTCATGAATGAAAATAGCAAATGGCAAATGACTATTCATGTCTACCTATCATATCTATTTTATTATAATTAAATTTTGACATACTTATTCTGTGTGACGTAGAAGTTTTTTTTTATTGAATATTAAATTTATTTTTATTGATATATGTATATATATTTTTTACTTATTTTTAATTATTATTCATAAATTTTATAAATTTATTCAGGAGGCAAAATGTAGGAGAGATGTAAAAAAGGTAGAAACGAAGCAAACTATTTATCTATGAAAAAGATTCACCTCTTTTCAGTTTTGCTACTCGTTTTTCTCGACTCATCTTTCGTATAATTGGCTGTATACAATTCCGATAACTTTAATGAGCTCGCGTTTATTCCAAGAAGTTATTCGTTCTGCGCAAACGATGTCTCTTACTCAAATTTTACGGTATTTCCGACTCTACAGTATTTGCGTTTCTGATCCCGCGCAACCAAATCGTTAGGAAGCACGAAAGAAAAATAGTGAGGCTGACATATATATATATATATATAATACGTAGCATATATAATCTAAAGAGGGTCTCTTTTACCGAGTATCTACACTTCTAAATCAACTCACCTGCAAAGCACCAGCGGCCGGTCGCGCGTGCAAAGATTACGAGGAAAATAATGAGTACGAGCACCAGTACGCCAACGACGATACCGATTATGGATCCAGCATCCAAATCAACGCCTGTAAATCGTAGAAAAAAGATATCTCTCGTTAACGTAGTATTCTTTGTGTACTGTGTCCATTATATCAACGCCTTGGATCAAAAAACAGAATTCAAAATATGAAATGATATGAGTAAAGGAATGAGAATATCGCATATGCAACATTTAAGATCAAAATCTCACGACAATGACTATCAAACGAAAATGAATAATTTTTGACAGCACAATGATGAAATGTCATCGACAATAAAGCAAATTTATACGTGTAAGTGCTAAAAAGCATTCTATAAATTATTTAAAGAATCTTTTAGAATTTTTGTGTAATTTTTAATTTCACTTTTAATTAGAATTTTGCAATTTTTTGATAAGTCAAGAAAGATACATCAAGGCAAAAATAAATTTATATTCACTTGTGATTGCTGCGAAATATTTTCCTATGATTTGATATAAATAAAAATTTCTAATTTTTTATCTTGTATTGTCAAAGTTTTTTAATATTATAATTCCAAGGTTTTGATATTTAATTGACGATATTTATTCTAAAACGCAAATATATATTAAATATATCCTAAATAATTATAAATCTATTTACAATTTTAATTTGATCAATATTTTGTTATTCAAAACAAATCAATTTTCAAATAGTCCCAACAAAACTTTACCATACTTTCTAATTAATTTCAAGTAATTTTTATGTTAAATATTATAATCTTATAAAAAAGTTAATCATCTTCGATATTTTTGTAAAAATACTTTATACTAAATTCGACAGTCGATTATTAAAATCGCAAGTTGTAAAATATCTTGTACAACTTGTGCTAAATAAATAACGATTATATAGTGCGACATATACGCATATTTCATTACACAGCGTTTCGTGCGATCCGATCCGGTCCAAATTGATGAAATCAAGACTATTTCGCATTCGTGCATCGTTGAAATTGGTAAATTACTCGTCGCTCGATCAATGTCAACGTGTTCTCTCGTGATCGACGTATATTACGCCCTTAGCCAAATAGTGGTTATTAATTTCCCAGCGCGATCATCCCTGGTCTTTACAGTCGAACCGCCGTGCACGGAACGCCGCGCGTTTACGTGACTACACAGACTACTTACGTATAATAATTTGAAAAAATGACATTACCTAGTGCGTGCATGTGTTCGGAGAGCTTACCATAGAGGCTAATGAACGGTCCTGCGTGAGCATGCGGTGAAGGATCGATATGGTTAGACACGCACATAAACATAAATGGAACTGGTATTTTCAAAGACGCGTGTGTATGTGTATGACGATCGACAGGCGATCATTTTGTGGCGATTACGACGATCGATAGCCACGATTTTACGTGCCAGATCGCGGTGACATGATTATGATCGTGATGTAGTAGTGGGAGATCAGTGGTCAGCCAAATGTGAACGCCGATTGATTCAGGCAATCAAAGGAAAAAAATGTGTGAACAAAGCGTGTGGTGGTGATTGCTCGCGTATTATCCCTATCATCCGCTATATATCGAAACTTGTGAATATAATAATCCAATTTAAGCAAGACATATATTCGAAAAATATTCCGTAATTATAAGTGAATTTGTGTTTTTAAAAATCGAGATCAAATCAATTAAGATATTCTTATTTTAGCGAGTTTTATTTAAAACATATAAATAAATGGAGTTAAATCTCTTAATTTAATTTTCAAATAAATTTCATTTTAAATAAATTTAATTAATAATTGTCAAAATATTTTATTTCAAATTGCTAAAGTAAGAGACCTAATAATTTCTACTAAATTTTCTATGAAAAACACAAAAAGATTATCTTCTTATTTATGAAACAATATCTGAGTGCTATAAATAATTCAAGATATGTTATAAGCTAAAATTGTTTCTTTTAATAAATTAATTATATTGTTAGAAATGTCACGTATTCTTGTGCTGTCAATTATCACGGTATTCGTGGTGCTCCGATTATTTTCGATATGTACAAGATTCGTATTTCTAGATGCACGGTGTAACGCCTTCAATAGAAGAGAAACTTACGTAAATCGGATTTGTCGAATAACTTACCCGCCGGTTCTGAGGATGTCGACAAAACGATACGATATTCATACGATCCCTCAGTGTTGGTCGCCTCCAACACGTATTCCTTTTCCGTGTCGGATTTCTGGACGCTGTCGATCGTCAGAATTACGCTCCATGCTCCTTTCCCCTGTAAAACGTTGCTTTATACTACAGACGAACATCAATCCGATCTCGTGCTCTTTCGCCATGCTCTTAATTTTATGAACGCTCTATCGCTCATTAATTATACCTTTTAATTAAGCCCTTTAAAATGTCGTCGCGCGCGCACGCGAAGGCACGTCCACTATAAATTATTCGCAAGCTTTCGCCATTAATTTACGAGTTTTTTGCATAATCTTTGTAATCAATATATTAAAGAGGGGTAAATTGATAATTATACTGCTCGTTACGAGGATAGAGAAACGAAGAAAGAAGAAAATAAATAAATTCGCTCTTAATCGAAGTTATTTAATTTCAAACAAGACATTTATTCCTGCAATTTTGTAGTCGAACGCTATAAACTTCATTTCTCTTCGAGTTAAGTGAGTTTAATTTTTTATTGCTTTTTCCATTTCTTTCTGCAAGAACAAAAATATTCCGCATTTTTTTTTGGAAAATTCTATCAATTTTTATTAAGCTTTTGCGCTTTGTCCCAGCAGCTTTTTAATCGAGGAAAAATCCGTTTGGCAGATCTCGATATCGCGTCGAGCGTTGTTCTCGGGCGCTATTATAGAAACGAAAGCGGTATACCGAGCCTTTCCGAGCTCTCGCCTCTCGTCCGGCTTGCCGTTAGTAATTGCGTTTTCCGAGTGGAAGCTGATTCGTATTCGTCGATGGCGCGGCACGTCGCGGCGCTCGGGGTCTGCTTGCCGTTCAGTAATTCGCTGCAAGTTGCTTGCAGACTTGCGAGGGCCGCGCAAGCCTATTTGAAAGCCATTCATACACGAGCCTGAACTGGGCTGTCGAATAGCACCGGTTGTGCCGGTGGCAGCGGTGGTGTGTGGCGGCACAACCGCTTTTATTGGTTCTGGCACACGCTGCCGTTGTCTAGAACGCTACGCTCGCGCAAGTGTGTTCGCTCCGAAAGTTTGAGCCCGAATCCGGAGTTCCCCGACGAAATCATCGAACACCATTGAGATCTCTCTCCCCCTCGAATCGGGGAAATAGCGCCGCGTCATTGAATGCGCATGGCCGGCTTGCCGCGCGCGCGTGCCGCTCGATTAACGCTTCGATCCTCCTCTAGCGCGCTCGCCTATTTGTCCGGAAGTTCGCCAGCTTTTCGCGACCTTCCGCCGCGGTGTACCGAGCACCTGGCGCTCGACGATAAAATTCTCGATTTTACATAAGTATTAGACCGAAAAAAGAAACATAAAATAAAGAGGAGGAAAAAGAGGAAGTTGAAACGGTTTCTGACCTTTTGCATCTCTGTAGCATACGAGATTTCTTCCCTTAGGAACAAATCTAATTCCGAATGGTATCCGAAGAACGTTTGCAGTTGAGCAACATTTCGCAAAATTTCTGTTTTTTTGAGACTTCCATTCTTTTTTCTTGCCCTGATAAAGGGATTCAGAACGACAAGAACGCGGCCGGTATATTCAGGAGCGATGCGACCGTCGTCGTCTACTTCCATTCGCCGCCCCGAACTAATTAAAAAGTGCAAGTTGCAAGATCGGCAAATCCATTTAAAGCTTTAACTACGGGATGAACAAACCGCCTCTTGCTAACGAAACAATGGATCAGGAACAAACGCCTCCGACGCTCGAGGGCCTCCGTGCGATCGCGCGGCGCCCGATCGATTCGCCTCGTGTCTGAATTCAATGGAATTTCATTACGGCACTGCACTCCGCGGCGCGCTGTCACACAGGTGCATAGAGAATGCATCGGGCGAACGGTAAATCGAGGCCCCGACGCCGAGTCGCAGCGCAATATTGGATTTCTGTTTCATTTGCCTCCGCCAATCCGGTTGCTCTTCCCTTTCATCGCCAATTATTTCTTGGGCTCGCGCGTTTCTTTTCCCTACGTTTTATCTGTCACCGAAGAGAATGGCTCGAATCTCTAAACGAATCACCGACCGATGTGTCCCCGATGCGCTCTGCTCAACGTTTCGCTAAATCGAGTCGCCAAATGCACTATCTACCTCGTTACGGCGCATCATGGGCCGCGGTGACGTTCGCTTTAATAGAATGACCGATGAAACATATGGATCAATAGCCAGTGGTATTTTTTGAAACAAATTTTAGAGATTATTTCTTCTTGACAAAAAATCGTTTTTAATTATTTATAGAAAATGACTCGAAATAATACATGCTTTTCTTGACAGTTCTATTTATTACTAATAGTCTAGAGATTCTACAAATAAACATAAACAGTTTCCTCTTTAATTAGAATTTATTTTTATAGATCCGATTCATGACATTTTATCGGTCAGTGTAAGTATAAATATTTGAAAGTATTTGTTATTAATTCTCTAAACATATACAAGGAAGAAACAACAAGATTTAACTTAAAGAAGAAAACTTACCAAATCGACTGCAGTTGAAGTTTCCAATCGATTACTCTCATCGGGACGACCTTCATCAATTTTTTCATCGTTCACTCGCCATGTGAATCGCGGCCTAGGATTCGCATAAATGGTAACATTGATGATTCCCTGTCTACCAATTACGTATCCGAAACGTTCGAAGGTTTGATGTGGTTGAGGTGGATCTAAAAAAAAGATATAGCAATTTTTTTAATCTACGATATATAAATTTGAAAATAAAAGTCTGTATATATAACGTAATGATTTTTACGAAAAACGTTCAACTTAATTCAAATAATTCATTAAATTAATTCGAATAAATTGTTATTCCATTATTAAATATAGATACACATATTCTATTATCTATTAAAAATTAATGTTAAAGAAAGTTGCAAATTTTTAAATGCGAAGCAGAATGAGAAAACAAATGTAGCAGGGAATAAAGGTAAGTTAAAATAAAACAGAATCTTCGAAGAGTTAGGGCAAATACCAATAAGTAAGAAACTACTGCTGCTTTCTATTCTAAAAACTTACAGTATACTTCGAGTTGCAAAGTCGACTCCTTCGGCCTGTCGAGGGCGATGTGATTGGCTATGCATCTTATTATTTTGCCGTTATCTGTCCAATCTAGACTGCGCGAAGCGTTCTGCATTGCGAAGGAATTATCGTCCATACCCGGGTCGTAATAGTTGTTTCTGTCCTCGCCAATCGGTTCGTCGTCTAAATGTTCAGAACAAGAACAATCTTATTCTCTATTGTTCGTACTGCATCTCTTGTTTATACATTCATCTTTTATTTCATACTCTATTTCATATAATTAATTATAGTTTATGGATAAAGAGAATATCAATGTATTATTTATTAATCTTTTACATGAAAAGTTAATATATTTTTAGCCTCATTAACTCAAAAATGTGTAAAAGCTCTCTTGCGGTATTTGCTTGTATTTACAATATTGCTATATTCTGATAAAATTTTCTCATCGTTTAAGCTTGAAAGATCAATCTTTGATGTGTATCGAAATGGTTGAAATATTTTAGCTGCAGCTATATTATAATTACATTCTTCGAAACCATTATCTTAATTTCAGCAAATCGTCATCATAAAATTCAAAAATTGAGAAAAGTACATGCTTCTTTAGAGTATCAAATAATAAATATACTAACCGAGAAACAGGGATACATTCGCTGCTGGTCGTCCGGACGGAGCGCTGCAACTGATTTCTAACTTTTCGCCCTTTCTGTATCTGGTTATGCCAAGACTTCCGCGATTCGTACGAAGATCGGGATTGTTGGGTGGTCCTGAGAAATTAAAGTAAGAAGTTCTTTGAATCGCTGCGCCATTGTACATATCGATCAAGTCGATTGAATTAGAGGACAACAAAAAGACGGCATTTTTTTTATATTTCATTACATATTTTATCATTTTGTTATTCGAAACTGAGACGAAAGCGGTAACTTAATTTTAACTTTTTTCACCACGATGTTTCTCTACGTTAAAATAACAGCAGATTCTCCTAAGATATTCATGAATCACGCCATTTATCTTTATCGGGTTCATCTTAAACGGTAATTTTGCTCCGAGCGCTTATTTCAGTCTCCGTAAGCAATTTCCTTAAGGAAGATTAATTACTTTTCGAATACAGCTATAGCGACTGGAACAAGCGTTAGCTTATTTTTTTTACTTCTTGTTCTAATTAATGTTTCTCATTTCATCGTAGCTTCTTTGTCAAAAGTATCCTATCACTTGTTTATTTATTATTTCGTGCTATACAATATCGTTTTCATTACACTCACTTTTAATTATTATTGAGTTTACGTATAATATATAACAGCAATCATCTATGTAATCGGAAAGTAAAGTGTCATTAAATAAAAATGAAATTATAGTAAAAATTAAAAAATCACAGAATTTAGAGATTAAGTATTAAAATAATTCTTTATGCGATTTTCATGTCATCTATATTTGACGATTTCATCGAACTAAAATCTCGTCGAATCAAGACAAAAAATTAGAACTTACTCGCAACGATGATTTTGAGAGAAGCAGTCGTCTCTTGCCGGGATTGGTAGATCGTCAAGGAGCATTTGAAGATACCATCGTGATTTTCCTTCACCTTAGCGATACGAACGCCACATTGGCCATTATTTAATCCACTGCCGTAATACTCGATGCCATCTTCTGGCGGTTCGTTCCCATTTAGCACAATGCTACCCTCGCCAGGAATCTCTACGCGACAAACGCGAAGCGGTTGTACGGCGCTGCAGAGAATCTGCAAACTCTCACCTACTCGTACGGCCGTCTCTTTTTTCGGATCGATGTCTATTACCATGTTCGATTTTGCTGAAAACAGACAAATATTCACAAGTTTAATAATTTGATAAATCACAAATAAATCGGGCAAGTAAGTTTATTTTCAAAGTTATTACAAATTAATGTATAAATACATAATATAAAAATTTTTATATAAAAATTATTTTAGATGTTTTTTATGAGTGTAATATATTTATATGTATAATTATTCCAGGTTTTAAGGTAAATCTTAGAAATTGTGATTACTGATTTCTTCCTTATTGTATACGTAGAATAATAAGAATTATTTTTGTTAAATGTATTAAATATTAAAGCTTTAAATTAAAATTTTTTACACTTTATTTAAAACTAAATTACGTCGGAGAAAACTACATAATTATCTTTGACATTCCTCAATATTATTTAATTAGTTTTGGCATTTAATGTTTAATATCACCACACTGTATATTCTTGCATTTAATATTTAAAATTGTTCTAAGATATTTAGTCGGATTTATTACACAAAAGGCAATGACCGTTATATAAACTCTCAGAAAAATCGAAATAATAAATAGAAGGAAAAAAAGAGAATATTTTAAGCAGCAGTTTTTAAGGAATACGTGTTTGCGAGCGTCTCCATAAAAAATCGAGAGGGTGATTCGCATGGACGAAGATGCCGCGTCTACGAAGATTTACGAGATAAAAAGAAAAGTTGATTAAATCCCCACCTGCAATACCTCTACACTGTCGTGTATCTTTCTTATACCAACGCGCTTTGCATCGGAAAGGGATGTAGCCTTTTTTCTTTCCCTATCCGCTCTTTCATCACTGTAAACTCATCCCCCCATGCTGATATATTTAATCCTTGTATTGCACGATGACTTCGATATAATTCTATGCTTCTTACTTTGTTAATTGATGCGTTACAAAATAAAATAGAAAGTAATTTTTCCAGGACGATTCAATTCTTATATACGCGCAATAATATATTAAAAATTAATTGTATTAAATGCAAAAAAAAAAGGAAAAAAGATAAAGAGGGAGAAAAAATGTATGATACAAATACATAAAACACAATTAAATAATTTCAATAATAACAAATAATTAAAGAAAAAATGAAGAACTATATACAGTGTATATTATACACGTATATGCACACATAAAGTCATACAAATTATGTACAAGAACAGAGTGCACGTAAAGATTAATGCAACGATAAAAAACTTTCATGTTCGAATTTTTCTTATTTATTTTTCATTGGAATAAAATGATCGATGACGGATTAAACATCTTATTTTAAAAATGATATGCATACTTTATTATTATATCCTGAACCAGATCATATGAAAGTTTTCACGTGAAAGTTTTCATAAATAGTTTATAATTATGTTGTTTTCTATGATTTTGTAAGAGTTATAAGATAACGAAAACGATAAATAAGTTTAACACAACATTCAACTCACTCTCTAATTATTCAAGAAACTTTTAAATATTGATACCATTAGTATGCGCATACGTATTGTCGAGATTTCATAACGTGACATAATATTGTAGTCGAAGCTGTAGCATGATCTTAGTATTCATACCGTACACTTTACATAATATGCAAGATAACTGTTTCAGATAACTCCCCGTATTTTATAAAAAGAGGGCAAACGATATATTCTGTAATTATACGAAAAGATTATATTTAAATTTATAATCATTTTGGGCCAGTTTGACGTTACACTAGCAAGACAATAGGCAAACAAAAAGCCAAGTCATATTTTATCATTTTTCTCTACATATTGAAAATTTTATACTATTTTCCATTATTTTCTCAAGTAAATTAAATTTCCATTATGCAGATTTATTTCACTTGATATTTCATAATCCGAATGGAAGAAAAACAAATTTTTAAAAACTACTTCTGTCCGCTACACTTGACGGACACAATCGCTATTCAAATGTGACGATCATTATCGCTGTCATCTGCGTCTAATGATCCGCGTTATTGAGATAATGTGCGTTTTAGTTTATACCTAAGTATATCTCATAAACTTATACATAAGAACTCGCACCACTCTGACAAAAAGTCCGCGCTCTGTCGCTCTTAAAGAGCTCTCATCATAAGGGTTAAATATAGACATTTGCTTTTAAGTCTGCCAGAGAGGCGCCGCGACGTGGAGCGACGCAACGCGCTCGTCGCATCGATCTCCACGTGGGTTTGGGACGTGGCATGTCATCGGCGGAACGACGACGCGGTGACCGACCGATCCCATGCACGATGCTATTATGATAATGCACTTCAAGAAATATGATAAACTGGGCGTGGCACGGGCAACGACTATCATATTTCATCTCGTCGACCGGCTGGCTGGTCGATCGCCGGATAGCTTCGAGAGACAAGTAATTCGAAATCTAGCGATTATGACAGATTCGTGTGTGTTCTTGTGATCGGATAAACGAATCGCGGAAGCTATAAAATGAAGCAAGTCCAGCATGTACATTGCTATTCAATAATGCCTGGAGTGGCATTTTTAATGCCATATTTCTTGCTTATTTCCATCTACGTGAATCAATGAGTTTCAGGTTGCGCAGGTTATACATGAAAATAATGTCCTTAAATTTTTTCAGATTCATAGATGGGAATAAGCACGTTAAAAATGTCACTCCAGGCAAACAGGGGTCCAGGCATTATTGAATAGTAGTGTACATACATAAATAATTCTTATCTAAGCCGTAATAACATTGACAATGTCGCTCGAGTTTCGCTTGTTTAATTTACATCACGAGTAGTCCTTTATTTTTCAAATTACAAGCTCGCATCAATATGATCGGCCAAGCGTTCCTCTCATCTCCATTCCTCCCAAATCAAGTATATCCAATCGAACGGGCGATCGCCTCGATGCGTCTATTATTCTGCGATTTTTTAAAAATGGACACGAGTGATATCGCGCAAGTACGTGGATTATTCGATATTTTAAAATGCCACGCGTTTGTGTATTACGTTTTAGTTTGTAACATTTATTATGATTTTAAAAGCAAGGCTCGAGCCTCCCGTTTTAGGGCCTGAGCAGAAGAACAGTCGTAACTTTTTCCGACAGTGTCGTGAACGTAAGTCATAGTAGGACTGTTTCTTTTCGAAATCTTCGAATATTCGAAGAATTCGGAAGATCGAAGAGACTTCGATTTTCGAAGATTCGAGATTCCTTTGTCATATGAGTAAAAAAAGAAAAAGAAAGAGAGAACAACAGAGAGGGGAAGAGAAAAAGGGAGAAGAGTTGAATACACAAAATGCAACATTTTTAACTGTGTTCAAAATTTCGATCCTATCAGTCTTCGAATTTTGTAGTTTGAAGCTTCAGAATTCGGAGCTTCAAAGCTTTAATCCTTTCAAACTTCGAATTTTTTTATACGAAGCTTCAAATCTTCGAATAAGAGCCCTAAGTCGTAGGTCAACGCATAAAGATTTGGCGTAATCGTAGATCACGTCTGTCGTATAGCACGATCCCATCGCGGAGAGTGAGATCGAATTACTTATCTTTCATGAACTCTCGTCTTTTAATCTGTTGAGAATGAATATCGTGGACGAACAAGTGTCAAGCATCGGGAATATCGAATTAAATAATAAGCGATCATCCGGCGCGTTTGCTAATCCCAGCGATCGTCTTCGAAATTTCGAAAAATAATCTAATCTAATTTAGTCGTTTACCTATGATGTATGCCGCTCGAGTGATAGTGATAGTGCAAGTATATACAATAATAAGGTCATTCAAGTGATAGTGATAGTGCGTAATTATGTGAAGTGAGGATGCAAGGAACTACAGAAGGGTGAAAAAAGATACCTGGAAGCGGGGAGAAACAAGGCAACAACGACGGCCGATGAGTTACTTATTGCCTGCATTCATTTTCTCCCAATTTCTTCCATTGGGAGCATACACTATATTGAAAATCTCTAATATACGTAACGTAACCTGTAGATGTTTAGTATAGTATAGGCTCCCAATGGGAGAAATTGGCAGAAAACGAACGCAGGGGATGTATATGAAGTTAACACAGTTATTTTATTAAAAGAAATAATAATAATTGTGCTGTGCTAAGTTTGTGCTACTTAGCTAACTTCATGAACATATGTACAGCTGCAGTTTCTAGATGCAACTGTTCGAAAATAACCGACGTAACAGCATGATTACAGTTTTATATGAATAATCTGTTTCCCGATAAAAATTAATCGAGTAAATATGATTTATATTTTACATTTACAAAGTATCAGAGAAATCGATTGAAATTATATATTTATATATATACTTAATTTATTTCAATAGTGTTATCGATCACGTTCTAGACTCATGCAAACTTGACCTCTTAGAGAGAGCGATTTCCTCTTACGTTCTATCATACGAGTAATAAAACTATTGAACAGATGCCTCCTATTTTCTCGAGTTTATCGTTATGCGACGAATGCGGATTTTCTATCTTTTTTTACTCACATATAGAGGTATTTTTCCGTTTAGATGCACTCAGATGCATTTTCTGTGTACGCGTGCTGATGTTTCGATTCGTGGCCAGGGATTCAATGGGTTCGTTAGAATTGTTGCACGATTTTATAGCACGATATGGACTTTAAATGCGCTAAAAGCACTTCCGAAAAAGCGATGTTACCTCGTATTGGTGGTGTTTTTATTGGTTTTTTTTAGATTCGGGTATGCAGGCACTGCTTCCGTTTCTATTATTCGCGAAATACTTGTTTATTGTGCAATATAATTCAGATTTTATCGTGCATATATGTTATATAATTTAATTCGATTTATTGTATTTTATCAATTTTATAAAATTTTCTATTTTATCTTATTAACCATTAATAACGCGTTTTTTAAATTCACAACACTGGAATTAAAATATTATACATATGCGAAAATATAATCGCGCGATGCAATAATATTTTATACTATTCGCTCTTTCCTTTTACAATTTAATTTCGCGTAAATGTTTTTTACTTGATTTTTTAAATTGTATAATGCCTTTAAAATTTAATGTGACCTCTTGTAGACTTGTTGTAATTTACATATCTCTCTTAAATTTTATTTTTTACATTTTATATTTTTGACCTATTTATAACATGATAACTTCTCTTCGTACTTATTTTTTATTTTTATTTATTATATCATTTGTCTCCAATTCATTTTCCGTTTTCGTATTTAATTAATTTAATACATAACTGATAAAGATTCTATGTAAGTCGAAATGTTCTGCTTATTATTTTTTCTTTGTTAGAAGATAATCATGTATTTAAAACCTTAACATTCGTGTTTGCACATTTATTGACCCACGATTTTTTCATATTACTTTGCAAATACGAGCCTGACTTTCATATAGTTTAATAATACTTTCTTTAAAAAAACTAATTTATAGCGATTAATTTCTCGTAGTTATCAATTCATTTGTGTATCTATTCTTATACGTTATATTTGTTGTTCTTTCTGTCCTGCTGAAATTCGCGTTGGTGATGAAATTACACGAAAATTCCTGTATGCTTTCTGCGCCGTTCCATGCGATTGCAAATGTGGCGCGCCATGTCGACGTACCAGGCGATCGCAAGACCATAAATCCCATTTGATTTTCCGCTCATCAATTTGTTACATAGCCGACGTCACGATCTAATTTGCCCGTATACCCGGATTTGCCCGGAGAATACGACCGCTCGCCACCGCCACAGTCCCCTGCATCGAGGAACACGCATCCCCCGAAAGCCGCAGCAACAGATGCGGTGATTTGTGAACGTCACGATACGCATCGCTGCAATTATGAAATTGATGCACGAACGGGCATTAAAAACACTGTTTTATCTCGGTTTCCCACTTCTCGCGATTTCAATCACAACTACGACTTCCAATATGGACCACATAAATTTCTAGGTATAATAATCACGGTTACATAAAAATACAGAAGCGCCAACGCGAAAACCTTGCATTTATGTTTATGATCCGCTCGGTGAATTCGATATTTGTTCGAAGTAGATACGCGTCGATTCTCGACTCACATACAAGCAGGTTTCCATTTCTCTGTGTACGTACATACATTCCTCATACGTCGCGGAATGGTATGATACAACACGTAACGGCGCATGTATCCGTTCCGCGCACATTCCGCACCTCGGTATTTTATGTCCGCTCGCCGTTATTGACTCCCCCGGTCTTCCGACTTCCCCCGCCGTCTTCCCTATTCGCACCGTGCAGTGATAACGCGGCGAAGATAATCTTGACTACCCGGCATGCAACCTGCCAGTGCAATTTCGTAGCGATTTCCAATTTTCTCGGCTCGCTTGCATCCCCCTTCGCCGCCTCTTCCGCACGCGGAAGGGAAGCGCGAAGAAGATGTGGGCTCGGAGCAAAACGAAAGGAAGGGAATCACCGGAAGAAAAGAGAACGCGGGTGTTGTTAAGTTATACTGTGCCAACGAACGAGTCTACGGATTCGTCTTTATTGTTCTTTTGTTATTCCGTGTGTCGACACCGAGCATTCGGATATATTCATTGTACGTAAAATAAAAATAATTGTCGCGGTTTATTTTTGCACCGCGAATTTTTGGATCTTACTATTATTTTGTAAGCTTTGAATGTCAGCTATTAATATCGATCTCTGCTTCAATCTGAAATATATTAGCTAATATTCGCGTTTTTTTTTCACTTTACCCGCTTTGAAGTCGTTAAGCGCATAATGCTTTTTTCACACTTTCTAGTAGGATTAGTGATCCTTATAGTGTCTCGCCGGTGTTCACGCATCCTTAGAACGACGCGGTCCGCTGCGGTTAGATTGCGGTGGCGGTTTCACGATGCAGCGAGAGGAAGTAATCCCGGCCGGCACTTCTCGTATTAGGATGCCGCTATTCCCTAACGTTGCTAATTTTGCTCGACGGGCGCCGCGAAATATGCTCGGCCACCGTGATACCGTTATACTCGAAGTCGTTCGCGCAAATCGGAGGGAGCGGCCAAACTCGATTTTCGTCGCAGATTGAAATATTGGAGATTAAAATACAAGGATTTATCCGATTAGGCGTGCGATCGATAATACGATAACGCTGAGAAAGTTGGATCACTGACCGGCTAATGATTGAAAATGACGAAAACAACCTGAAAATACTCGAAATTTTTCTCGCGATATTTCCCGCGCGACGCTTGCAAATTAAATATGAAAACGTAAATTAATTCGCGTAAAATGAAATACCAGTAATTTTCTTTCGCGTATGGTATTACAAGAGCGGTCGTTAAACGGTTAATTGATCGATTGACTTTTGAAAGAAGCGAAGCGTGCTGCAGCGTATATCGTATTTGGAGCGCATAGTACGTCAATTTTATGATGTTCCACATCTCTTGTCGATAGCATTTTTCGGAAGCCACCGAGTTCGACCGAGTTAACTTGATATTCGTTGTGGCCAGTGCCGGTCAGACAAAAGCACTATATTGCTTGCAAGCTTGTTATTGGATACGTTCATCAGAATCCCATAGCTCAAAAACGATCGGATAACGCTTGAATCTGATTGGCGGCATAGTGATATTGCATAGCGAGCAATTAAATGTAATTCATTTTTCCTTAATCATTTCAAACTTTGTTTTTCGATGTTTGCCGACGTGTTTGACCACGTTCGCACCGTAACTTAGGTTCGGAGTGCATCCAAAATACGCTTGATTTTACATATATTTCGCTGCATTCTAAGAGCAAAGTTAATTATGTTCTACAAGTTCCGCTGCACTGCGCTGTACACTCACTAATTAGTCATTAATGAGCACCAACGTGTATCACCATTAGTCGTGGAAATCAATATAACGATGCACCCGCGAGTGTGCAATTACACAGCCGGCACAATTTTGACCAGCGGTAGTCGGCAAATATTTGCAATTATACGGTAAATCCGATTAGGCGGTTTATTGATCAGATAAAAGTTGTAATTCACACAAAATGGGATACGGTTAGCCCTGGTTACAGCGCCTAGCGTGAAGCGACCAGCGAAAAAGTTCGCGTGAACAAACACGCTCGTTCGCAACATCGCGCACTTTCAATTTGATTTATCGTTCGTATGCGTGACGATCGGAAAGTCAGATAAGAATCCGAAATATACAATAAGGGAATGAAAAATTTCTGTGTCGGAGTCGGCATACTTTGAAAGTCCAAGGGGCGGTCGCGTGTAATTTCACCGTAGCCTTTATGATAAACGAAAATATTTCGCAGATGTGGCTCACAGATATTTCTACCGTGGAGTAGTTTAGATCCTGTTACGAAGAAAGATTGCAGAAATTAAAACGCGAGCAATGAAGTCACAAATGTTAAACTTCCCTAAATTATTTCTTTTTTTCTTCGCAGACTTGTGTATTTCTTCAAGCAGGAATAATTTAAAATAAGTTTTCCTACAAGTTCTGACGACACGAAAAGGGAGCTGCATTGTATTAAGAAGTCATACTTTAATATGTTTTTACTTTTTTCATGTTTGAACAATTTACACGGCAAATTGCCAAGTGAATAAATAAGATAATTAGTTACTGAAAAAGGGAAATTATTTCTAGTCGGTCATACCAACATATTTTTAAGAACAACGATCCTAATGGACTTGTACAATATAGAAAAATTCAATAAGTAGATTACAAGTGAGACCGTAAATTGAGGTTTTATTCGTGTCATAGTATCGATCCTATCTTCTTTTATTGTTCTGCTGTTTTAAGCTGAATGAGACTCGCGCTTTCAAAGTAGATCACGCGGGAGTTCCTTTTCAGAGTAAAAAAAAATTGATTGAAGTCGAAGACATGCATCCACGACGGGGTTTCCGGTGCGTCGCGAACTTCCGCTCTTCGAGAGAAAATGCTTTCTGCGAGTCTCAGTCGGACGCCAATTTCGGTCCGACAGCCGTAAATCCTCGCCGAGATTAAGGACGGTTTACACGGCAGTAAATCAACTCATCGCGCTGCGTTGCTTCTTCCTACCATCTCTTCTTTTTTTTTTACTCGCTCTACCTCTCTTCCGGCGAGGAACTTTCAAGACGAGGGAGCTACCGGAAGGATACGTTCGCCACACCGATATTGGTCAAGCGTCTTCTTCTCCTCCTGCCGTCGACGAGTAAATCGATTTTAGTCAGTTGATGATGATGTTGGAATCCAGTTACGCAAACCGGATTTCGTATTAAATAACTGTCGCTCGATATCCGCTGCAGGACTTCAGGTTGCTTCAGGAATTTCTAGTTAACGCGGCGTCGAGAAATGTTCGATGAGTAATGAGAACAAGATGTCTCGAAGAAACACATATAGTAACAACTGAAATTAGGTAATAACTATTAATATAGACTAAATGAAGTAAAATATTGATTTATGTATCAAGAGAGCAGAATAAAAATACGCGTATTATTAGATAAGTAGATAATTAAATAGACAGACATTAAATAATATGTATTATATATCATTTCTATATTTAAGAAGAATCGTCGCATATTGAAACGTAACAAGATATTTATTAAACTTTTTTAGAAATTATCGATTATATTATAAAGTAATTTGTAATAATATTAATATATTAATTTTTAATAAGATTATATACAATTACAGTTTTTAGCAACATAATATAATATTAATTATATTATATAATATTAATTATATTTTAATAATTATATCTTATATAATTTTTAATTTTAGCCGAAACGAAGAAGAACAATTTTTAATTGATTTTAGATTTCTGATAAGATTTAATATCATCTTTGTGACACACGAAATAATGGACGTCCAATATGTGTCTCGCGACGATATTGTACATTTCACACTCTCAAGTATCGTTGTCGTGCGCAATGTAGCGATATAATCTTTATTGTCACAGAAGTTCGAGGCAAACGCATAGAACATGTCTCTTCTTAAGAAATGTTATCACATTGTCTATTATCGTTTCATCGCAATGACATCGCGATGACATCGCAATAACAGTTGATGATATTTTAATAAATAGCAATCGTACAGCTATCTACCAATTATCCGATAATTCCATCAGACCAATCCTTCAAAGTACATTTATGTCACAGAGGCTTATCGAGTGCAATTGGAATAACAAATTAAATGTATAACAAGTGCGTTTAAGCGTATTTTAAAAAATGCGCACATTAGTATCTCAATTAAATTTTTTCAAGAAAACTGTGACACAATAAAAAGAAGTACAGAGAAATTGAAGTGAGATATAGAGAGATATTTATCTCGTCGGATACGATCTCTTGTCGTGAGTGCGAAATTATGTTGTAACGTTAGAGCCCTTAATACTGGAGTGAAGGTGTAAACACGAAACTGCAGGTTATCGTTAAACCCACGCAATGCGGCGGTCGAAAGTGGACGCGTTGGAAAACGATGATTATGACTCGGCATTTCACATCGAATTATCCACGGTTATTCACTCTGACGCGAATGACATAGTTGTGTTAACTTCCATTCAAGTTGCACGTGTAGAGAAACGTATCGCATTATCTTGATCTACTTTTCCTCCCAAATTTTCGAGATAAAAGGATACAAATGCAATAAACATGATTAAAAATTCTATCATTCATTTACAATTATAAATTACATTAAGTTAAAAAAATGTTTGCCTGTTGAACATGTCACGATAAAACCAATCAAATAAAATATTAAAGTAGCATTCGGATGAGCTAAATCATTGAATTATTATATCAAAAATATTATATTGCACTCGAAACTTCAATCAAAATAAATTGAATTATTTTTAATAAATCATTATATATCATATGTACAAAATTTTAGCTAAGATAAACAAATTATATTAACTCTTTGTAACTCCTTGTGACAATACAGTTACAAACCGGCAAAGTGTCCATCGAAGTCCTAAGTCATGAATTTTTCTGTTGTAAATCAATGTAACCTAGCTGTCACATACCAACGTTTCAATATAGTACGTGACCAAAAATATAGCGTTGATAGTTGATTCTAATAATTCTAATTCTGTTTAGAGATCCTTTAATCAGAGTCTGGACTTGAGATAGCAATCTATAATTGAATCGATATTTTTCTTCAATTTGTGCCAGTTTTGTAAATGTTTTATACTCAATTTTATCTATTTTATTATTCAATAATAAATATAAAGATCTAGCCTCGAACGTATTGGCACTATATATTGTATATTTCACAACAGTCTTGGTTTTCTCATAATAAATTAGCATTTTCAAGAAATTTATTAAAATTTAATTCTTATTATTATTTGTTATAATTTATTATTATATTATATTTCTTTGTAATAATTTGTTATGCAAAGAGCATGTAAGCAAAATTTTTTACATAAATAGGATCAATTCCATACAAATAATGAATAATCTATATATATTTTTGAAATTTTCGTTTTAATGTGTAGGTATGTATAGTGTTACTCGCGTCACTGTAGATATTTTTTTCTCTCTCGCAAGATTTTGAAGAAAAATGGTGGACCCTTGTCGTGGTCAGACTCTGATTAGAGGGTCTCTAATTGTGTTCATTCGACCCGACACTGGCCTATTTGGGCAGAAAGAAGGATAAGGTGCAAATACCCTCAATGCAAAGGTGTTTCACAAACCTTATGTGAAAAATGTGGTGTAGCCCTCTGTTATAACAAGCAAAAAACTATTTCAAACTTTTTTATACTACCTAATAATCGTACGTAATATGTAACTCAATGTTGCAGTAATGTTACACTCTCTTTGTTGTTACAGGATTTTCTCTACATCAAAAATATAATCTTTTCACGAAATATGTGTTTTCTTACTTATTAAAACCTGCCCAAATTTAAATATTTTTTTATTTTTGATAACTTGAGTTACAAAGGGTTAAACAAGAATGAAACATGTTGGCGTGAAAATGGTATTTTCGATAGAAAATATCGGATTGTATCAATTAAATTGAATTACCGTGATTCAGATTATACAAATTGAACGATGACCTGAATTTAAATCATCCTTTAAAAATTCAACAATTGAGTGTACTGTTGACGGAAAGAATATGCTGAGATTTGCGGAGAGGCGCAGCTTTAATTATAAATGCTATAATATGAAACTCAATACACTAAAATATTCAATGAAACTAATAAATTAATATAATATTCAACAAGTCGTACGATGTAAGCAAAATCAATCGATGTTTAAGCTACAGGTGCACTCAAAGGGCTTCTGGTAATAACAATGATGTTGTCAAGATGTGGGTTTAGGAGGAGCTTGTCTGAAATATACAGAATCTAATGCGGCGTCTCACTGCTTATTCCAACCATCCTATTGTGATCAACCGATATTCCAAGTTGGTCGACTTAGTGATAGAGATCCTTTAGTTCAATGTTTCAGCTTTAAATCGGATTCCTCGCGTAAAGCCGCTTACACTTTTTTTACAGGGAAATATATAAATGTATAAATAAATCTTTCAATTTAATAAAATTTTATTTATGTTGAGCCAAAGGTAATCGTAGCGCGCTGTAAAAAAGTGCACCGAGAAATTGCTTGAAAGATTTTCAAAAAACGACGATACTCGATAAATTATGCGCGACGGGATTGCAAAAATTTTTGTCCGCGCATATCATTTTGCGTCGCATATTTTACAAATTCGGAAAGAAATATATTAGCATATAGCTAAACTTTCGTCAGGTTCGAGGTAAGACCGGTGGGAACCAACTTATTAGCTAGGCAAGAAACAATGCCGTTTCCACATTCAACTAAGTAATCCATGGTGTTACCGCGGATTACTGATCGCCTACCCGTTTTGTTTCCAGTTTTCCTGCTCTCGTTAGCGACGAGTGCTTCCCGCGATCTCCCAAAGATGCGATTCTGTAGTAATGCTCTCGGTATTGTCTCGAGATAACAAATATCAAAGCGTATCTACTTTCATGAGAAAATAAAACGGGAGAAAGTTGAATTCTATCATTATCTTTCTATTTGTATGTGTCTAAAGATTATATAAATATTTTATTTTTATTGTTTGTTCAACTTTTTCTTGTTTTCTATGTCCTATCCTTATTTTTACAGTTCAAAGGAGTAATGTACAGAATAAGGAAGTAACATGTTTTAAGTTTTACAAAGAGAATAAATATTATTTGTAAAAATAAAAATTGTTTTGTAATATTTTTGATACATAAAACATTTTCTAAAATGTCAGGTATATATTTGTTAATACATTAAACAGATGTATTAAAATAATATTATTTTTTAATGAAAGCATCATCGAAATATTTTTTTTCCAGTTATTTTCTTTTAATTGTATGAAAAGCAGAACGTATTAAATTTATTTTACGGATTAATGAGAGTAAATCAGTATTCTTTGCGATGCAAACGGGCAGAATTGACGATCGGATTAGTAAAGGAGTTTTACATTGTCGATGAGAATATACTTGGGCACGATTTGAATTTCAAGCTGTTCGAGTACCTGGCATGAATGGAAAATAGGCGAATTAAAAGAGATTGGTAGGAATGTGTATATTCTCTGTAGAATTAAATTCCGAATTTTCAAGCCAAGATTTTTTTGAATCTTTTCAGTCAAAGGAATTTTTTCGAAGTAATTAACTTCAAAATCTCTCTTTCAAACTTTCCATACTTAATTTTACGAGAAAGGCTTTTATTCTGTTTAATTTTTCTATTAAAATACTCAAGTTATATATTTTATGTATATTTATATGTAAGAAGAATTATGAGATTTTGAAACTTTGATTTTTAAAATTCAGTCTCGCGGAGTTCTTGTTAATGTTTCTTTATTAAAAAAAAACTGCACAAATAGGTGAACGCAAATCTGCATAATGTATATATGTATAATGTCGCATTCGTAGGTACATGTATGTTTCGTAGTTTGCGACGGCGAGGACACAAATTGCTAACAGGCTGACCTTCCGCATGGGAATGTAACACTAATTAGTGACTCTGCACCGTGAAACGTAGACACGTAAAACGA
This sequence comes from Tetramorium parvispinum, assembly GCA_011638315.1. NCBI lineage: Eukaryota > Metazoa > Arthropoda > Insecta > Hymenoptera > Formicidae > Tetramorium > Tetramorium parvispinum. The sequence goes on from VBVR01000026.1 coordinate 54,638, forward strand.
ATCGTCGAGTACCCTCGAAAATATCCACGAAAATCCGCATAGCGCTGCGCTCTGAACGCGTGTGTGCCGAGTAACGTTCAGGAAATTAACGGAAAGACTATCTCCCTACTCTTTTTTCTATTCTTCCTTTTATTTTCGACAGATCACCGGAATTCTGTTACAATGGAAATGCTGATGACGCCGATTTTTAACACTTCTCTTTTCAGCGAAAAACATTGTAGAGAAGAATATCCAAAACCAAAAAGGAAAATAACCAAATAAAGAATGAATAAACTTTCACATTAATGTAGTTTTGAAGATGCTGTAATTTGAAGATAAAAATAAAATAAAAAATTCTAATAAAAACAAAATATAATATTAAATAAGTAAAAAAGTAATATCTCGAATAATTTATTAGTAATATCTATGCAGACCACTTATTATGCACGTGTTAGATGTTTATAATCTTCTTCAATATTATTTATTTCAGTTTTGTAAAATTTAATAACATCTATTTAAGCGATATAATATGTATATTATGAATCTATTAAGAAATTTATTTCAAAATAACCGTAATACCGATAATAAAAAATTACGTAAATTTCAAAGATCCGTCGTAGTGTTCCCTTACGGAAGAATTTCTTCCCGAATTTAATAAAACGGAGGCGTTTCATTTCGTTTGGACGATGTCAAAGGGATCAAAAGGTATTAGTGTATGGTTGGTCGCGTCCTAGCTTTTGCGGGGGATTTCGTTCACGTCGGTTCATTCCGTTTGTCACGGCAGCACACAACGTAAATTTGCGCCGAGTGCGGTTTTCCAAGTCATAAGTGAAAACTATCGAAAGCAGCGGGTAAAATGTGAAAAATTAAAATAATATAAATTCGTCACGGAAAGAAGAAAAATTCTGCAGCAAATTTTATTCTAAATGTCAATTTTCCTTATACTTGTTATATTTCCTTTCATAAAAATTTTATTTTGTGTCTTTGTACATTTTATGTTTAATTCAATAGCTGATAGCAAGTAGCTGATACAAGTCAATCAATATTTATCTTTCGTCACGTGAAAATTCATGTAACTATTGATTTCTAATATTTCCAGAATTGATATATCTTTCTTTACCTTTAGCTAGAAACATGTCATAAAATAGAAATAAAAGCTGCCTATATATATCTTCCATCGATCCATCACGTACGTCGGAGAAATTGATAAGAATTACCTCGCGGTCGATCCGATCGCATCCCTTCGTTTATTCGCGAATTCAGGACAATTGCCGATAACGGACGGATGTCGCAAGGCCATCGGGGGCATCGCGAGGAAAGAATAGCGTACAAAAGAACAAACGAACAAAAACGGATCAGCGCCACTGTGAAACGTTGGTCGTCATCGCTGCGAAAAGGACGAGACCTCAAAAATCACGACGTACGCCATTACTGCCGACTGGATCTCATTTGAACACGGCGCAGGGCCCTCGTAGTCTAGTCTCTCCTAATGAAGGCGGCTTTTTCTTTTCCCCCGTTGCTCATCCCCCTATCTTTCAAGCCCTACCCTAATTCGTCCGTTTCTCTTCGGGCCTAACATTTTTTTCTTTCTTTCCCTCCTTCTCTTCCTTTCTCCCTTGTTCCTTACTGCTCTTTTCACCCTGCGCCGCTATTTCAATTGCGTTCTTTGACGATGATACGAAGAGTACGGCACAATATGATCATCGCACCGCTAGATGCAATTTAAAACGAAAGAGTCAGACTAAATAAAGTATCCGGCATAATTAAAACTTTAGATATAAATACAACTCTATAAAAATATTAAATAAATATTTTATTATTATTATTTCAATTATTAAAAAGCGTTCTAACATGTTAGATTTTCATTCTAATATTTCTACAAAATTTAAGTCTTTACTTATTATTTCACATCTAGTAAGATACATGATGATGTCAACTTACTGGGTAAAAAGATATCACATATTTGGAAAATCCATAAGCAAATTGTATGAAATATAACAAGCTTTTTCCCGGAGGGTAATCATAAATGTTCGCAGAATATATTAAAAAATAGCTTGGAGCACAAATGATAACATGAAACTGGTCTTTCTGGTAAAGAACGTACACATCCGAGAAAAAATTTAAAATTTAAAATTAATTTTAATATTAAAGAGTCTACAAAATATTTCGCCAAAGAATGAATAATGGACATGTTTGCTTTGATAGATCTACATGAGTAAACCAAATTAAATCAATGTTGCAGCGTATTAGTTACGAAGTCGACGCAACAATGAAAAGCGCGGTCACTCCATTGCAAAATATTCACTTAAAGCGGATGCATTTCGATCGCGGTGGCACGTAACGCCCCAATTGAAACGGAATCCGACTTGGTAATAGTTTTATCGAATCGTGGCCGTATGTTTCAAGTAATTAACGCGTTTATCGCATGGGTGGGGTTCGAGGGAAAACTCGATTAATTGCGTGCAAAGCGGCAATTTCGACGTTTCAATCGCGATAAAACCTATCGAGCCATGAGAGTAAGCCGCCACGTCTCTGTTATAATTTTTAATTAACTTCGGAGAATTACTTACGTCCCACAAATGAAGTAAGGGAATTACTATGGCAATACAATTTCGCGCTCTTAATCCCTTGGGGAAATATTTGACGAGCAATCTCATAAATACTTAATTTTGTATCAGGAATATCTTACTATCGTTGAATATGTTCTATGGTAAGTTTTTAGTGTAAAATACAATCGTTTTCCATCATTCGTGTCATTTCAAGAAGTACAAAAAGATAATGTTTGATAAATTTCACATCTTACATGTAAATCATGATATAAATATATTTATTTGCTTCAAGATTTCAATTTCGTTTAAAAGAAAATTAGAATAGGCTAATTGTTTTCATTCTGAAATAATGAAAAGAATACGGCGCGATAATATCCCGATGGTGCGTTAAAGAACAAATCATATCCCAGGAGACGCCACGGTGAAAGCAACGCCAACGAAGCGATGGCTACCCTCCAGCGCAATCTCAATAAAGCACGCCGGAGTTGCCGTTTATTTCAATTCTTCAGCGGTTAAGACACGTTAAAGTAAGAGTGAATCGTGCGCACGTAAATATCGTGATTCGCGGCCGACTGATTATTTGCAGCCGGCATCTTCGAAAAGCTCGCCAAATTGTACACCCGGGAATTAAAGTCGCACCGCTTTTTTCTCTTCTCTCTCTCTCTCCCTTTATTTTTCTGTTTCTCTTTGAACTTGACGAGCAGCAAGAGATAAAATTACAAAGAACAAAGATTTTTCGTAGCTACGTATACATATAATGATATAGAGTATAAAATATAAGCGACGATAAACGCGCTATGGAAAACGCTTCCGAATCGCGGTGAACTTTCAGGCGATGATGCGAGCGAGTTAACTCGTTTTCGGGCACTATCTCTTCTTCACTCGCCATTAAACGGCACAAATAAGGCCAGAAAATATTCGGCACTGCGGAGTTTTCCCGGACATGTTTCTCTGCTACTGTGGTTGACGTTATCGCACTTTTACTAATGATCCCCTCGCGTTATCCGCTCGCCCCTTGTTTGTTCCACGAAACGTCATTAGCATCTGCTTTGCTGCTAAGGGAAATGAATACTTTCTGATATCTTACATCTGGCGAACGCTCTCTATTGAACAGTGCCAAGATACTTTTCTCACTCGTCTTCCGAATTAATCGGTTAAATTCGCATTTAAATTTCATCTCATTAAATTTCGAATTGACTTGATGAGAAAAGTCGATTACGTTAACGAATTTGCATATTTGCATATTTCGTCTATGTCCGTAGTAAAACGTATTATCTTTTGTGTAATTTACAAAGGGATAACATAGTTTCACAATGACGGAAACACTGATCAAACGGAAACGATGACGCATCACTGCATGATCGTTATCTATCACTACATGCATATATTGAAAACACGTCATGTACGCCACGAATGCAACATGGAACGTGCAGTTTAATTTAATTGCATTTTTGTACCGGTCCAGGTGACCGTAGGAACGCGCTCATTTTCCGCTTGGCACGCCCAGTCAGAAGGGTAAATTCAAGATATGAGTGTCGACGTACATACACTGATAAATGTGTTTGCGGTAGAAAACATGCTCAGAATGTGGGGCAAAAGATACACTATCAGCATAACAAATCGTTTCTCGTACTCGCCTTGACGTTTAAGAACCTATTTCGGCTGTCACTTAAATATAGGTTTTATATTTTACCATGCTATGAGCAATACGACGAAGTATAATTATGTCTTGAAATTTTAATATAAACTTATCATCTTTTAATTAAAAATGCAATATCAATTAATAATAGACATAATTGTAATATACAGTCATTGATTTGTGCTACTTATATTTTTAGAACGTATAAATAGTAATAATCTTTTATTAACTGTCAGCAATATTCTATTATTTTCGACTGTTATAAATCAAGTTCTTGAATGTCATGAATATTAGGATATGTATTTTGTAACTTAAATTATGTTATTTTCTTTTCCAATTCGATTAAATTTAACAAGATTATCTGTTATTAAATACAGCTATTATTGAAATTACATATTTAATTCATTTATTTAAATAAGTAATTTTGTTTGCATGTAACTGTGCTACTAATTCAAGTAAGTGGTTTCGGTTTCTCGGTTTGAGAAGTAGCGACTCGATCCATACTACTTAAATATAGCATGCCAACATAAATCATTACGACAAGCCGGAATTTTTCCAATGGAATTCAGTGGAATTTCGTAGTCAGTTGCGTTTCGCAAGGACGCCGATTTGCACGCTCGTCGTCGTCCTGCTGATCCCGGAAAATCTGCGTTTCGCAATGTTGACGTGTGCCCTTACCTTCTTTCTTGCATTTTTCCATTCCGCCCTCTCTCTCTCTCTCTCTCTCTCGCTCTCGCTTGATCGCTCGAGGTCGAATTGAAGCTTATTTCGATGCGAATCGAACACGGATTGAGGATATCAACGTCGGGCGCCCCCGAATGAAATTACCATAATAAAGCGTCGCTCGCGGAACTACGCTGCTCTCGTAGACGAGGATACTGCGACGGTCGCTCCCAGCCGGGGAAATCAAATGAATTATCGCGTCGAACGTAGAAAATCACCTGCCAATTTCTCATTCCGGCGTCCCTCAATTTTTCATCGTGTCGCTTCCCTATTTACCCAGGCCCACCCCCGTTCTCACAAAACGCACGATCGCGACGATAAATTATACTGTGTACTTTGCTATCAAATGCGCGAGTTCGATCTGCGATGTTGGGTGTGACTTGCGGCCATAAAGCAATTCACCAATTCCCGAGCACAGTCAAATACCACTGCAATTTGAGGATTGAAATAATTTCGGTGAATCGTGACCCAATGACACGAATAACTAAATTAATGAAATGCCCAAATATGTCGAACCCCAGAAATCTCATTTAAATTATCTGAATAATATCGTTATTCGTATATCTATAATCTTAGCGTGAAAATTATTTACAATAGTCCTAAACTTTTGTATTCTTATTACTCTCATAAAAAAAATAATCTTTAAAATATATTATTTTTGTACTCTTTAAACGTGGTTATAATTATATAATTATAAAATTATTAAGATAATTATTAATTATTTATATATATTCCATTCATAAAATATTATTAATAATATAAATTTAATTAAAAATGTCATTCTCTTTAATTAAGTTTCTCCTAAATTCATTTTCTAAGAATGTACTTATATAATAGATGAGAGGCAAAGGAAGGAAATTATATAACTGATAAATTTAGGAAATAGATTTGGATAATTTGGTTACGCCATCACTCACGTTTATATCGAATGTCATTATCTAATGCACTGTTAATTACGAAAAATTTATTATATTAATATAATGATTAAATAAGATATAAAAAGTGTTCTCTTTGTTTTCCAAACTAGTATTTACGACACATAAATTTTCTTCAAAATTTTACCGCTAACTTTGCTTGCTAAAGCACCCACGGCTGAAAAAAAAATCGATTCCATAAAAAAAAGCCCTACGACGTCCAGTATAGTTCGATGACCGCGACACGTGCAACCGAGACCACGCGTACGCATGACTGCGAACAAAAGCCAAAAAGCCTTTTAGCCTTGAAAAGATCCACGCTCGAGCAGTGTCAATGTTTTCGGACTCGGCTCGCTGGTGAAAAAAGTAAACCCGGCGCGCGAAGGCTGCCGCGAGATATGCTAGCCCAGAAAAGGGTCAATCTCGCAGAAGGTACGTCGATAATCGGCCAAAGACCGGGGGGGGGGAGCTTTTCACCGCTCGTGAAACCGCTCGTCATGGATTCCAGCGAGCGCGGGTATTAAATCGGGACGTCCCCTTCGCCGTATGTGGTTTTTGCTGACGTTGTGTGGCTTCAGCGACGCTGGCATCGATGTGGCCGCTGCCGCCGCCGGTTCATTCAAAGCCGGTTCTTCACGCCTATGCGCCGAAACAATTGCAAGCTCGAAAGCTCGCTCGGGCGTGAGATAAACCGGGACCTGTTGCAGAACGAACATCCGCGCGAGAAAAGGGAAGAGCGGAGAGATTTGATTTTTCGGTTGGTTCATCGAGTCGCAGCACGTGTATGTACAATTGAATTCGAGTATGATTCGAGGATTCTGGATTTTTAAAACGAGTTCGATAAACCGCGTATTTATAATGAGAATACAAAAATACGATTTGGAGTAAATTCTAGACGTCTCAATGGGATATTGTAGAACCACTTTGAATTGGTGGAAAAAACGACAAAATATAAAATTTCCGTAACTTCGCGAAAAATAATCATAAAAAGTTATTTTCGAAGAAGCATTTTAATATTATGTAAAGGAATTACAATATCGGAATTCTGATAAATATCGTGCTCAAATTTAAATGTTTTATATTAAAAACAAATAAAATCGGAGCGTTCCAAAATATTTTAAACTTATATCAGAATTAATCTGAATTTCTTATTATTTTTATTTCCATAATTTTTGCAATTTTATTACAGTTTTTATCTCACATTAGCCACGTTATCGTAGTTTCGAGTACAGCAAAGTGTCTACTATTTCACAAGACAACACATCGAATTCAGTTTGCTACGAAGACAGAGACGTAACGCTATTTGAAGCGACTCGTCGCGTGTAATATCGGCGGGCAGGCGGTGTCCCGCGCGTGAATAGAGTAGGAACAAACCGCTCATACCTCCGCAGCTGCAACACCGATCTTCCGCCGCGATAACGAACTGAACGAAGCACAACGAGCCCGCTTCAGCGAGCTACCGACATAATGTCGCACGCAGCTGCGTCGTGTACTAAACTCGTTCGCGTCTGTGGCGAGAATCTAAATTTGCACGCGCTAGACTGTCGTCTCACGTGAAGATAAAATTAAATCGAAACACGGCGATAATGTCACGTTGAAATTCCAATAAATGTCCACGAAGAAAAAAAAATTTCGAATTTCATTACGAACGAAATTCTGATTTAAACTGTTCGATATCGGGAATTATCGGGAAAAGAGCGATTTTGTAAGTAAATTCGTTTCACTGAAGCGACGTTGTGACAATCGTATTATCGCGAGATGCAACTCCGCGCCGAGCGCGCGGGCACGTCTGCGCAAAATACTGCGGAGCGAAATGCCCGAAGGATGTGCGTGAGCAAGTGCTCGACACGAAGAAGGATAATACAGGAACCTATCTAGGTTCATATGCGTGACGACACGTTCCTTCGGCTGACGCGGACTTGCATACCGATCGGCGACGCGTCTAACAAGGAAACGCGGAAACGACGGCACTTCGCGCTTCGCATTGAATACCGTGAAAGTTTCCGTTTCCGAAAGGGTCGCTCATTTTCAAAGTTCGACTTTGATAACGACAATTCATGACGACACGACACGCGAACTACCTGCTACTTTTAATTTCCTTTTTTTCTTTAAGATCTACACTTTATTATTTATTTCGAAAACTTATTTAGCACAGCAATTTTGTACTTTTATGCTCTCTGTGATGCTATAAATAGGACTTTGTTGAATACTTTCCGTTATAATTATAACTCACGCAATTATTTACACTTCTTCTATATTTCTTCTCACAGAGTAATGTCTCGACTCACCTGTAACATAGAAAATACATATACAATTAGATATAACAATTTCACACAATTCAAAACTGCTTGGAATATTGATATTTATATATAAAATTTTAACGTGGTATTAATCCGTGAGCGACATCGTGTTTCGCGTATCGATGCGTAGGTCGGCGCGGAGGCCATCGACTATCGGCTTGGTAGGATAGTCGACGGCGGAACGCGACCTCCGGATTGTCCCGTGGCGATGTATGTATCGACGTGCGGCAGATATATCGGCTTCCGCGCGAGCCGTCACGGTCCTTCGAACGATGCCATTACACGCGCCACGTGTTCAGAATTGGATCTTCGGACGTCGTGGGCTCGCATCCCGTAATTTATCAGGGAGTCGCGGTAATAGGGTCACTTGCCAACAAAGCGTCCGGGCCAATCGTTTCCGCTGGTCGGATCGAGTCCGCGGGAGATTTCGCGATTGACCGTTAAAAAGAACTCCGGTCTCCTCAGGTCGTGTGGGACAGCTTTTACGGCGCAATCTCTCGATGCTAAATTATCGTTAGTACGACCGTTAGTGCCTTTCTTAGGTACCATTGTCTTCGAACATATTCTACATATCGATACATTCCAAATCCGTTTGTCAGAGTAAGAATCTATTCTCTTTTATTTGCTGTTGTAAGTGGAATGTTAGAAAAATTTCTCATTTTCGATTTTACTTCAAAAGAGTTTCAAAATCGAGCATATAACTCTCCACGTTTATTTTAGAAAGAGTGTTATCCATTTTTTGGTCCATTTAAGAAATTTGCGGAAATATAATACACGACTCTCTCTTCTTTGAGAGAAGTTTTTGTAAATAAATTATAGAGCCCTTTCCGGAAAAAATAGGTTAACTCGCATGGGTGTTAAAATTATTGCGGCCCGTGTGAATAATCATGTTTCAGGTTTGAGATACGTCAAACTCGTTGATAATCCTGGCACGCGGACCCTCATTGAGAGCAAGTCCTTATTGTGTTTGCGCATCGTGATGTTAGACTATTGTGGACTATTGCCCCAGGTGTTTGATGACCCGGACGGTCTTTAGACGTCACTCGATCCATAGCCCGTAATTCATCAAAGGTACTGTGCGTACGCTTTGACGTAAAGCTGATAGATTGGCGTGTACTTTGTAGCGGAATGCTTCAACTACGTCAAGGTGGATGTGCTTATCAAAGGAATAAAATCAACTTTAGTTTTAGCGATCAGATTACATTAGAATTGATCAACAAGGTTTCAATGATCACAGTTAATCAATATTTTAGAAAAATTGACTGTTATTAGGAGCAATTAATTAATTATAACAATTAATACATAATTAATAGTTTACTATCAATATAGTAATTGTAGATTAGATTTACAGTAATTGCATCATTAATTGCAAATATGTATGATAATTTAACAACTAAAAACCTAATACGAACAAGATTCGATTTTGTGAGAAGATGATAAAATGTAAAAATGAAGCAATTATATTTTTCATGATATTATGATTCATGATTTATCTGATTTGTTTGAAATCTCGGGATATTTTGCTTTAATCTGTGCTAATTTCGGCGTTAATACTTTCGTAAATCCAAAATTTGGTTTAGAGTAAAGCTTCAGTAATTAGCTTCGGAATATATCGTGAAGCAATTTCCAAATGTAGGATATGCTTGTGCCAGACTTGTTTGCGACTAACGGGAAATGTGCGTGCAACGTATACACGGGGTAAATTACACTTTGAGCGTCGCATCATGACACACCATGCTGCGTGCTGTGGATATGTAGCATTGCATTATTACATTTATATGATTTGAGAAATCACGTAATTATCGAGCTATCATGATTTCTATATCGCAGTTTTACTTAATTATATATTTAATAAATTAAATTGGATATATGTACCTATAAAAGTATTTTTTTATCGAGTTTTCCGTTTTTTTATTGTTTATCATTCTTTATCACTCTTTCTCTTTCTTTATCTTTTCTACAACAACTTCACTCACAATAATGCACATTTTATACATATTTGATATCTATTACAAAGATTAAAATTTTATTAATGCTCTTTAGATTTAATTATTACTGTTTCATAATTAAATAGTATAAATTTTACAAATAATAATATTTCATATAAAACTTCTCTATCTATTTCTTTTTGCTTATGTCTCATTCCTCATTATCAAATTCCTTAACTAAATTAAATGTTAATTTACATTACATTTCACATAGGATGTTTTAATGCATTATTAAAAACGAAACGAGATTTATTTATATAAAAACGGAAGAGAGAAGAGAGATGGGAAAAAGTAAATATCGATCCACAATTCTCAGAATATCCTGTCGTATAACTTCGCTTCTGCATTAAAGCTGTTGACGTTACGGAGAGAGGGAAGTCATATAATTCTCTTGTATAATCCATATATCCGCCACCTATCTATTCTCAGATTGTTATTGCCGACTCCAACACCGGGAGTACTAAAATCGGTAGAGATATTGCGCCTTGTAAATCGACTATGTCCTGCCGGATGGATTATGCGCGTACTCGAGGAGCTTAAGCGCCGAGTTAATAATTCGAGTTATAAATCACGCTGCCAGACAAGATGGTCCTATCGCATCACTTCTAATCGTTCCTTATTATTTGCTCCGTTACAGGTTTAATTACCGAATCGCGAACGTGCTGTTACGGACATAGCATTCAGCTAACGTACAATTCATTCGTTCCGTTGATGATATAATACATTATTACGTATATTAGTTAATGTTTATTATAAATATCATAATACTGTATTTTACATTTCACTAAGGCATTAATTCAGTATTTTACAATTCACTAAGGTATTGATTCATGTGCATTTAGTAAACGTAACTTTGTTATAATATATTCCTTTATTATATATAACGTATATTATCATGTCTATCATATGTTATTGTACACATCATACATATTATCAATATCGCTTAATTAATGCGTTAGCTGACAAGTTGCGCTTCATTTTGCGATGCACTATTACGAAAATAAAGCTTGGTCTTAAATCATAATCCTATTTCTTATTATAAATTTATTTATTCGAACAATATTATTTTGTATCAAACAACAAATTTGACAAATGTTACGCAAAGAGAATGCACGCAAAGAATTATTATTTTAACGAGAAAAAAATTATAATTACTAATATTAGAAATTATTCAAGCAACAACATTCTGTGAACAAATTTACCAGATAGACGTAAAGGAGAAATTGCTTCGGTCGCTAAACTATCTCTCTCTTCTTGCAGGTATTTAGATAAGTTCGCTAAAGTGCAAATAACGTAAAGCCGAAAGGAATATCGTATTAGCTCGGAAAGTTTTCGTCTCGCGGTCGGCATAAAGTAAAGCGCGGATACACCACTTAAGACCGATCCCTGATGAATACAATTATCCGCGACGCGAGAACAGTAAATGAGATTCTTCGTTGGCGAACTAATGGCGAAACCTATCGTCTTGCTAACGGGTGTTCGATTCGTAGGAAAGTCGAGCCGAGGTAGTGTTTCACTTTCGAATGAACTGCTGGCACAGTCGCTATCACGATTTAAACATCGAGTACAATTGTATTCCCTCAGAGGTGTGTCACAATTTTTCTGTCGCCGATGAAAGCGAGTTGTAAATCATTTAAATAACCATACAATATATCACAATCATGGAGTTTCAGAAAATTTATAAATTTGTAAATCCACACTTCATACAATTCGTCCAAATTCCACGCACATGTTATTTCATATTTAAATTTTATTTTGGTGAAATTCATCTAGAGAGAGAGAGAGAGAGAATCCGAAATAAAATTTTCACCTTTCCACTTCTCTGTGTAAATAAAAATAAAAGTACTTTAATTATTCTTAAACGAGTAGAATTTAATTCCTTTTTGCTGACTGTTAAAATTGGCGAGCACACTGGCGTGTCAGATATGGCAACATTTTTTGGTTCCAATTCATTTTTAACCGTTTTAAAATGGTTTTATCCTCGACAACCATCATCGATTGATACACCTCATCTTATCAGAGAGCCCTCAATCGCTCGCCGTTGAGCTTTCAAGCTAGATTAAATGCTTCCAATTTTTGACTAATTGCGCGAGCGGGGAAACATGTAACGCTTTTATACGGAATATTTCCGCGTTGATATTTCCACGTTGACCCAGCAATGCGTCGCAATGACGTTACCGCAAAACGGCGCAAAGACCGCCCGCGAATATTGCGGCACTGAAGCGTCCCAGGATCTAGAATAACAGCGGTGACGAAGTTTCATCCGATGCCGATTAAATATTACGCGTTACAACGCGCCAATTGGCGTTACAATTGCTTTACAATTCGATTCTCCCGTCATCGCTCCACGGTATTTTGCCCGGCGTCGCGCGACCGAGTCGTTTTTCCGCGACGGCCGGGTTTCGTGAGAGCCGCCCTGTTTTCCGGCATTGCATCGATGTTTTCCAGCCGAAGGAATTGCCAGCGGGAATAAATTCCCCCGCACGGTCGCGATCCGATCCGACGCGCTCTCTTGGGATGGCGCACTCTCTCAGAAAGTTCGCCAACGGAAAAATAACATCAGGCTCCGATCAATCGCGGGCGCACGCCATGCGCGTTTCGCGAGTGCAAGGATAACGGTCGCAATATCGATGCTACGATTGGGGCAAGCCTCAGCGTACATATCTACCACTTTTTTCCGAGCTTTCTCATAATCCGCTCGTTTATTTTAATCCGCATACAGCGCGTTTGACATCGAGTGATCGCGCATCTGCAGCGGATCATTCCGGAACTGACGGAACATGCAACGAGATTCTTTGTGGAATTTGTTGGAATCGATAGTTGATAGATGTAGAACACGTATAAAAAAAATGAAAACTCACGATTCATCAAATCTATTTTATATTATGCAACTTTATATTTAAAATAGTCTTTAAAAATTTTGCAGCATATAGGGTCGGTGCCACCGCTTCATTTGTAGCCAGCGCTTCATTTCTGGCCACTTCAACAAAATTTTCGAATTATTTAGTTTATGCTTCTTGTTGACCCTATGTAGTAGATCAATTTTGTTTTTACAGTATTTCTGCTGATCACACTCACTTGCTGAATACGTGTAGAATTGGTTTTATGACAAATCTAAATATTTATAATCGAAAGTGTGTAAACTGCTGTATTTTCTTATGCAAAATAATTATTAAAAAAGTGCGAATATAGAACAAGAAAATCTTAAAAATAAAAATTTTAACAAATTAATTAAAATAATGTTAATTTTTTAATAGTTTATAATTTTAATAAGAGTTACTATATTACATGCTTTATCTTTTAATATTTATAATGCTAATTGAAGTTACTGTATTACATACTATATACATTTGATTGAAAATAAATAAATATCAGGAATAAAACATGATTTTTATGATGTCTTTTTATTAATTGTATAATTAAAAATTAATCTCTTTTATTATGTAGCCATAATTGGTACTTATATTGCGGCGAGAACTGATATTTTAGTGGCTAAAAACGGTGAAATTGGAACTTATAACATGATTCTTATTTTTAAAATCATTTAATTTTATTTACTTGTCAATTTTAAATTCATTATCTAAAAGATTCTTAAGAATATATTAAAGTAACTAAAGATATTAGATAAGAAAAAGAATTTAATTAAAACGCGTTTACATTTTTGAAAATCCTTAAAGTGGCCACAAATGATGCATCGACCCTAAAGTCTATGTTTTCGCGTTGTTCTTTTTATTAAATATAATTCGATCCGTAACGAGACGTGTATGTACAATATGTATCTGTTGTCTTCATCACATCAAACTTTTGTAATCATCAAAATCGTATATCGTGTCCATTGGAGTCACATAAATAAGTTGATATTTCGGAGACCCAGTTTGGCGAATCCGATTTGCATTTAATATTAGTCGCAAATCCGCGATATGCGTGTTGATTAGCTGAAACTTTTACTATATACCGGCGTCCAGCTGACGTCAACTAAGCCAATTACGTGGGGACAAGTTTACGCGATCACGTTCATTGACCAACACACACCCGGAAAGCGATGAAGATTATTTGTCCGTTCCGCAATAACAGTCGGGAAAGATTCGAACCGCGTAAACTTCTGTTGTCGCGGTGTAATAGACAACGTAAAGCCGGTAAGATTCATATCGCCAAATAGGAACGGTTGCCAGCGCGCAGACATAGGTAAGCAGAGATACGCTATATGTCGCGACGATACAGCGCCTTCCTTCCTCGCGATAACCCCACCCCGAGTTTCGGGAATTTCCCCCGGCGAAGTTTCGCTAAAGCACGAGCGATTATCCGAGCTGTTCCCTCCGATTGTGGCAACCATACGGAGACATGAATGTACGAGCATGTCCCGTCATGCACCTATAAACTAAGTTATAGGTATCCCGGAAGGGGTGAGGGCTCCGCACGGCAGCGGAGATGCGGAAGAGTGGTAGACATTAAGCTCGGATTACGTAGTTTAGCGCGTTTGATAACCGCCGCGGCTATCCGCGTGGAATACGCCGCGAAAACTTCCGACGTGACGATATCTGCGCGGCGGAATGAAGAAACCGCCCTGGCCACTGAACACTTAAATCTTTCTATTCAAGAGTTGGACGCCACCTTAAAATATTTCCACTTCGGAGTTAAGTTTGTAAATGTTCCTTAAACGTCTCTCGGAGGCATTTTACGTGCTCCCGGGCGAAAAAAAGGAGAGCGCTGTTATAGCTACGCTCAGAATAGTGCGCGCTGATATCCGACGATTATGCGAGTGGCTCTCTAGGAGGTCAATTTGAGTTGGGTCGTTTCAATCCCCTCCGGGGAGGGCATTAATATTAAGTTCGCGAAAGAATTAGCGTGTCCCCGAAGATTTTTACGTCGCGCCGGATTTCGCGCAGCTCATATTTCAGTTGTAACGACGGATAGGACGGCGGTTAAAAAATTTTAACTGGCACCGCGCGACATTTGCATGCAAATCGTGCATATTGTAGTTTGTCACATGCGGAATATGGCAGGCACTCGCCAGGACCGGGTGGGATGAGGGGGAGGGAGCATTAAGTTTATGCCCCGCATGGAATTACGTAGTTTAACACGTTGATAACCCCGCGGAGTCTGCTCCTCTGCTTTAATCGTAAAATGTGGATCGTATCATCCCTGCCGTCGTGTATTCGCCGATCGGCAATGACAGCATTCGAGGCATTCAACAGCATGCATATTTAATTAATACATTTAACGAGATTTCGTTCGACATGATTATGCGGTCAATTCCCGAAGCTATTTTTTTTACGTGAATCCGATAAAAAAATAAACATACTATTCATAAATTCGAGATTCTTTTCATTCCATTGAGATATTTTTGCAGAAAAAAAGCGATTTCCTATTATCTATTTATATTCTCTGGTATTCACTTTTAATTATTGAATTGTTACTTGTTATTCACAATCAGTAAACTAAAGTTCTACACGGAAAAAAATAATTTGCTGGCATAGCATATTTTATGCTGTCTTAGCAAATTTTATCAATTATGTGGACAGCAATATAATTTGTTAAGAATATTAATTTTATCAGTTGAAAAATAATTTTGCTAAATTAACGAATTATTTAGGTATAAGAGTGGAATAATTTCTGCTCTGTTACTGAAACATTCTTACTATCTAATATGTGTGTACATACATGTCCGGGCATTAATATTTTTATTTTACGTGTGTGTTTGAAACATGTATTTTCTCTAATATCCGATTTTCGGACGCATTTCATTTGGCATCACTTGCCTATTGAATAAATTTTAAAAATCAGCAAAATTTTTTGTTATTTTCCTAACAAATCAATTTTGCTGATCTGATTAGAAATTCCACTATAATAACAAATTTTATTTGTTATCATCAAATGATCTCATATCAGTAGAGATGACTTCGCTATATAAACAAGATACTTTGTTAAAAATGAATTATGTTGCTTCAATAGCAAATTAATGTGTTTCAATGGACAAATTTACTTAACAAATTTCATTTATTTTACTGACAAAATACATTTTGCTGTAATATTGAATATTTTGCAAAATTAGTTATAATAGTGAAATTTTGCTGCTATCATATCAAATATGCAATGGCAGCAATAGTTTCGCTGTAATAGCAAAATTATTTTTTTCCGTGTACTAATCGGATATTTATCTTCACTTTCTATTTACGTCACAGTTAGAAATATGATAGAGAAATCGAGGAGAAACTGAAATAATTTATCACAATTAATTATTATCATGATAGTAAGTGTCCACGTTCCGATTTCGAATTCACAAATCATTAATAGGTCAGTCTGATGATATTGCTTTTCAAAATCTACTGATCGAATTTATAATATTCACTTTTTATTTGTTATTGTTAAATCAGAAATATTTTAGAGAAGAAATCGAGGAAATATTGATGAGAATTAATTATTGTCGTGATAGCAAATGTCATTTCCACCATGTTTCGATCAGGATATTGATGTTAATCAGATATCTCGGCGGAATATATTTTAAAACAGGATTTCTCTACGCTCGATTTTTGCAGCTAACCCGAATCTTTTAGCTACGAGCTAACAAACCGTTCTTTTTCGCGATATTGAATTTATTATCGCCTTTCATCACCCTTTTGCTCACACATGGTTCCGCGTAAGTATAAGCCCGCATATCGATGATTACCGGTCCTGCGAAATGTATACCGGTAGATCGTTTCGCCGAGTAACGAAATCCCGGCAGATTGCACGTGGAAGCGCATGTTATATTCCGCGGCATAAATTGGGAACGGTGCGAGAAGCCGTGCCGTATATCGGCCGCTCATGCAGCAACGGCCACGATGCGTACTTTGCGCTTTGGATCCCGAGGGAAATTTTCATGGCGGTCAGTGTAAACTATATACTCTACGACTACCTCGGTCATCAGGGAACCTCTCTCGTTGATATCGGTTTTGATATTTGTACGTCGCGTTCGTCAACAATTTTTATTGTTGGCATCAAACGTCAAACTAGTTCTATCGAATTGCCTGATTACTTATGTTGGCGCATAATCTGTTCGCGGTTGGAAAACATCCCATGGTAATTGGTTATTCGGTAAATCTGGGTCCCCTGGTTAATCCTAGGATTTGCAATATTTTAATAAAAATCCGTAAATGTAAGCTGAAATGAAAAAAAGATAACTTGGAAAGAGAAGAGGAGAGAGATTGAAATATTAAAGATTATTTTTTTAATTTACTGAAAAGATAATGTAGCTAATATGAAGATAAATATCGCAAGACGCCTCTATTATATTCTAAGATTAACTGATATTAATTCTGGAAAAATCAAGAAAAATGTAGACGTTCTATTGTTAAATGGTTCCATTATTTTTCGTAGATGCCACGTTTCTCAATTTTCCATCACGCGAACGCGAGTTATCTCTGATCAGCGATTCAGGTTCGTACAGCTTGCGCGACAGTCAGATAATCCGATAGACCAACATTTCCAGGCCACTCTCTTCATCTCCCTTTGCGCCCCGATATATCAGTACAAAAGACCGTTGACCTATCTATTCAGTCATAATAAATTGGGTGAGGAACAAGTTACCGGTTTTCTACGGTCTGATCGAAATCGATCGATACTTCAATCGTGCATTTAAAATAAATCGCGAAGAATCCCGACGAACCTTAAATCAATTTCCACCTGAAAAATAACTACCTCGCACCGTTCTCGTTTTAGAGTCGAGCGCGAATAAAACTTTAGCATTTTTGAGAGAAGTTTACAAAGTAACTTCTCTTACACGGTCGTGATATTATCAGAAGAAAAATCCGTTGGGAAAGCAGAGTGCAACAGCAAGAGAGGAAAAGGCGCAAGAGCAAAATAGAGATTGTTAATGTTAATAATTTTGTCAAAGTTATTCTTGTAATGATATAAACGGATAAAAAGAATTTATTTTTCAATTAGTTTTGATCAGTCTTAGATTCATAGATTAATTCACAAATTAATTATAATCGAGACGTCCCAATTTGAAAACTGAAAAATAAAGTAATTCTACGAATTACGTTATTTTTAGGTTAAGAAAATATGATACTTGGAAAACTGTCTGGTACACACACACACACACACACACACACATACACACACACACACACACACACACACACACACACACACACACACACATATATATATATATATATAAAGAAGATAGATAGATTTTATTATAATATAGTTTCTGTTGCATTTGCAGTGATATGCGCATTTGCTGAAATACTTACGCCACAGAACTCTGGATTTCGCTTTGCCGCGGCGTAAAATAGAAAGAAAATGTGAAAAGTAAGCAGAAATAGCGCCATATACAACGTTTAGCGGAGGAAGAAAATTCGGACGGGTGAAATTGCCTCGCGAGCATTTCCGCCAAATAGGACCTTTGTTCTCCGTTATTTGAAGCTTTGCGATAATCTCGCGGAGATATTTTGTCGGGCACGACGAAAGATCGATCTACATATACGAAAGCGTTTATTCGTTTTCGTGATTGTTCGCATCTTCAAGAGAAAATATTTCGAATCTTTATTATGCAATAAAAGAGCGGTAGATAATTAAATATTGCTTATAATTCTTATTCTTTCTTCAATGATCATTATTTCATTTTGCGATATTAATGCAAATGTTAATGCATTATTTACTCAAAGTCTTTAAACATCAACGTTAAATATTTTTTTAACGGACACTAATTGGAATTTCTTTAAAATTAGATACAAAGAACCTCTTGTAGCTAACTAAAAACTAGAATTTTATCAACAGGCTTTTGAAGCTTTAATCTCTTGAAACCCGTCACATTCTATCACTGGTGTTAAATAACTTTCTAATTAAACATTGATCGACTCCGAAAGCTCTGAAAAAAAGTACGTTGTCGCTATTGATCGCCGCGCATTTTGTCCCTTTCTATGTTCATCTCCTATATTTTTCGTGAAATTTCTTTATCAGCTCCGTCGCAATGATGTTTACAACTTCCCACGACGACAAACGAGCTCCATTCACTTATCGGAGCAGCTCGCGCGTTCGCCGGGCGGAAAAATTCTCCGGAAGATCTACTCGATCGCACCGGCAATCTTTTTCCTATCGTAACTGTTCTCGGCAACGAAATTCGCGTGGACGATCCGCGCGCGCAGAGAAACTCGGATAGCGATCGTCTGCGGCTTAAAGGATCGTTAGCATCGTCGTTCACGATATACCGTAGAACCCCGAGTGTCGTTGTTATTGCCATAACTTTGCCATTATCCGACTTGGCAACTCTCGACTCGGTCGCAGTTTTCCCTTCGACTCCCAACTCTCTGCCTTTTCTCTCTCTCCCTCTCGTCAAACTGCTGTTAAACAAAGTGGGTTATAAAGGGGACCTTCCGATCTCCCAAACTGATAATATAGGCGTTCAACCATTATGGAAGTTACGATATCCGGAAAACCCCGTTTAGAATGATTATTATTTATTTCTGCGAGAAGAGAATTAAATCGTCATATCAGATTTCAATTACTTTTCTATTTTATAAAGCCGAAATCTGTGCACATCAGATATCGGCGTAAAAAATGCAATTAAAATTTAAATGAAATTAAAAAGAAAAATGTTATCGCCTCAATTTCATATATATAATACGCGCGATTTGCGTTCGAAAGTCACGTTCGACGTTCCAAGAATAATAATGAATGTCTTAACATTCGACGTCCTGGCGGTAAGTGCGCTGACTCGACGCTACGCGGAGATAGGTCCCTAATCCGATTTTCTTTTCTCACTCCCTGGTCTTTGTTCCGGTCTTCAACCTCTTGGGCACAACGCATCCTTCAACCCTCGGTCGCTCATCCTTCAAACACCGCTCTCCATTTCCCCAGCCCTTGGCTCCTTCTATTTGCTCACCTCTCGTTCTCTGTTTGCGCGACCTTAATATTTCCGTAATACTTCTTCGACGCCGCCTCGTTTAATACGCCTAGCTTTATGTTACATTCGACGATAAACTGGGAAAATGATACGTCAACAAATGTTAACGTTCCCGATGCAACCTCTTTACAGATGTCCCTCAAGCAACGTTCTTCCGCACACATTTTCTAATCAGCCTGTTCGAAGTGCAGGCTAAAACTTTTGTATTTTCTCTTGATTAACTTACTAAAATACATACGAAAAAAATGACAGCTATTTCAAGATTTAATTTCGTAATTTAATTTGGTAAGTTATTATGAACTTAAAATGGTGAATTAAAATTCACGTAAAATCTTGCAATTGATTCGAAGCGGCTATTTGGTTAATTTTTAATTATTTCTGAGTGCAAATTTAATTTGTAGAATTTAATTACAAAGGCATTTGCTATTTAAAATTAAAAAACTATGAACAAAATTAATTAAATCAACTTTTAACACGCTAAGATAAAGATAGACTTTTCACGGGTATAAGAATTTTTACAACATATGCTTTTACAACACTATAAAATTATAATGCTGAATAAAAAGTAATAATAAGTTATTATAACATATTTCATTAATACATTGCTCGTGCTTATTTCTCTGTATAATATAAGGGTAATGCCAATATTTTATCGTATCTCTTATCCTCATCCATTATTTTTCAGCCCTTCGTAGATCGTAGATCTCTTTCAATACGATATTTTTACTACTTATCGCATTAAAGCGTTAAAAGCTTTTCCTCTTTCGAGAAAAAAAGAGACTTCATATTACCTGTTATCGTCGACAAAATTAAATAAAGCAGGCGCAAAGTTGCAAAAGTTTTAATGTAATATCCTTCATTTTAACTTACAACTGAATAAAATCTGATTGACATATAAGCCTCACTCCAACATTTTGATGCATATTCATAAAGATAATCATGCAATAAGTATGATTAATCTGTTAATTTGTTAAGCGAAATATATTTAAACAATAAATGGTTACATTTATATCTGCCACTTATATTATTTTGGTTTCATATCCGGCAATATCAATATATTACATGTATGACATATGAGAAAATGTAAAAAAAATAAAAAAAAAGACATATTCTTTTAACTTTATTATGTTTTATACGCTCATGTGTATTAGCGTCATTACTATTATTGTGACAACATCATTTTTCCTTCTTTCTTTTTCGTGAAACCAGACGTAACTTTCAGCGTCATTACCACTGCGGAAATTTTCGCGCTTAACGCGTCGGTTCCTTGCGCAACGAACAACCGCAAGTCTTCCGATAAGAGACGAACTTTCGTTGTGACATCCTGTACGATAGCACGAACCGCGACAACATTTCTCGCGAGCGCAATTCTTATCGCCGACTCTACTTTTCATCTTTCTTTTCCTCGCGTTTTTTGGCGAACAGTCATAAATGGAGTAACTAAAATTGGATTAAAAGTGGATCTAAAATTTATTGCACATTCGGTGATATTTGATTATATTTGTATACTTATGCATTCTATAGTATGTTTGTAACGATAATATAAATCAGATAATATAAATCAGATATTGGTTTCTTTCGTGGATGTCTTTCGTAAAATAATTTTTCTTATTTAAGTGTTACATAAAAACACAAGATGCCAATTCCAATCTTCTGTTTATATAAAAGAACTTCAATTAAAATTAATTTGCTGTGGATCCGTGAAACCGCACTTCGCTATTACAGTATTAAAGCTGATCGTATGTTTCACATCGTATAAAATTTCCTAATAAAATAAAAAAATTATTCATTATAAAAATCATAATATATGCTGCAATATTAAATATGCAGAATAGTCTGTAACTATAAAATGTTAAACACAGATTTCTTATTTAAATAGAGGACAAAGAAGAAAATGGAAGATAAAATTATTTATTAACATGATTTTTAACATTAAATATTGATAATTAAATTTGTGATTAAAATCCTACGAAAGTGTAGTCTTGATATCATGCAAAAAAAAATAAAACTTTATTAATGATACAATGTTTACTTTTAATAGCTTGTAACTCAAAAACTGTTGCAAAAATTAATTTGCAATTAATAAACTACTCAACGTGAACAATGCTCTTCTTGTTACACACAATCGCTTTTTAGCTTCGAGCAGTGTCACGGCCGATAATAAATGATGTTCGAGATCTTATTCCCCCCGCGTCTTCAAGAGCTGTTTTTCGGCAATTTCGATATCGATCCCAAATCTTCCGTCGCTCGGCGTCAATTATCTGTGACGTTATACGTTGCTATCTGGCATCTAGCAGGCCTCTTTCCCTCGGGATAGCGGAGTAAGCCGCGTTGAAAAACACATCGTCGGCGGACGAGCGTTTTATGATATTTGCCGGGTAAACGTACGCGAAATGAGAACGAGGAAAGATATTGTCCGCCGACGAACGTCGCCAACTCGCAAGTTCGCCAACTAAATTTCACGTGTAATCTGATTTTTACCGTCGTCGGTGCCGCTCAAACTTGAACATTATTGTCATATTCGCTTCGTTGCGACAATGCGTTTATTTCTGAACCACTGTTTCGACCAAAAACGCCATCCCCACGTTTTTGCGAGTCCTGAAAAGCGTCCATTCTTTCAACGCATCGCGCATGAATTTATATCCCGAGGTGTTCATTCTCTTTCTCTTCCTTTCTATCTCTTTCTTTGTCTTTCTCTCTCTCTCTCTCTCTCGTTTTTGTGGTTAAACTTCGACAAGAATGCGAAAAATACGAGACGGTCCAAACATTCGATTCGTGAACCGATATAAAGACGACCGTTCTCTTATCGTGCGCCTTCTTCGAACACTACAAAACGATCATCGCCGATAGCAGACAGCAACGTTTCTATATTCGATCGATAAATTGTTCGTGAATTCGGCGTATAGTTTGTCTTCAGTTAGACACACAATACTAGCAACGTAAAATATCAGAAAAGAAATATAGATAGAAATCGGATAGAAATATTCCAGTAAAATTAAATTATGGTACATGTATAATGATTTAGCAGATTTTTCATTATAGTTCATAAAATTTTGAAATAATATTTCTTTCTTCTTATGAAATCTTATTGTGGTGTTACAAGTTTTTGATTTCGCGTCTTTATTGCATTATATTTTAAAAAGAATCAAAGAGAGATATACTAAAATTAAGCCAAATAAATAAAATCATCATTAATATAAAACGATAAAGTTTAACTCTTTCAACGCTTTCAAATTTATAACATAATTGAATTTATAACATAATTGAATTATTCCCCAATTTTATTACTATAAATAATCCTTTCGAGAATCTCCGGTGAATTATTGAAGATCTAATCACAGCGCTATTTTAGCGAACGCTTTATCGATTGCCTTTGCTATCGTCAGTTGAGCTATATTATTGTATGGATTGAATAATCCATAGCCCGTCTATCAACAGGAGAACCTCGTCGTGATAGCCTATCAACTCTAAGGAGGATACGTCAGATGCTTCCTGGCTTTATTCGGGCCACCCTTTACCCTTGAATGGGTAAGGATGTCAACCTGAAGAGCTTCTTCTGCCATAAACTTCGGGATCACGTAACCGAGCCCATGCCACCATCTGTATAAGCCGCGCGCTCGTCTATCGTTGCCCGCGATCCGTCCATGATCCTTTCTAGCCGAGTATGATATACTATACGTCCGAAAATTTCAATAGAGGACAAGCACTTCTCTCATAACGCATGCAAGAATAAAATAACGTGTCCATGAAACTGGGAGTCGTTAAAATTAACTGTGCTACATGAAAGATATCGTTTTATTAAAATAATTGTTTCGTTTTAGAAATATATTGTACTTCCACGAATAGGTTTACGTGAGGTTTATGTAAGGTAATAATGTAGTAATTAAAATAATGATGTTACATGTATATACGTTGTATGCTAACGTTTGTAACGAAATAATTATACGCTACCATTGCGAACAATACGCTGTACATTTGCGTTATACTATAACATTCTAAATGTATTCTAGTAGTGTATACCGCGTTATACATGCGTCTTTTATTTCTACAATTGCAAAATTGAAAATGTTAGTAATAAAATTGGAAAATATCAATAAATTTACCAGGTAGGTTTAATTGATTTAATAAAAAAATTAATAGCGTAAATTTAAATGAAATAAATAAAAATTTAGTGCGTGGCTTTTACACATTTTTATTATCAACCTTTTATATACATATGTAAATAAATTTTAGTCGATGAAAAGCCATTGTATTGTTACCA
The DNA here is from genome assembly GCA_011638315.1 of Tetramorium parvispinum. Lineage (NCBI taxonomy): Eukaryota > Metazoa > Arthropoda > Insecta > Hymenoptera > Formicidae > Tetramorium > Tetramorium parvispinum. Next base: position 78,880 of record VBVR01000026.1, read on the forward strand.
AAAATATATACATACATATATGTACCTTTGATTCTTTAATATTATACATCACAAAATATTGCTCAGTATTTGATGAAACTTTTTAGAATTCAAAGTATTTTAATATTAAAATGTTAATTTGAACACGACTTGATTATTAACGTATAAAAAAGATAAGATAATTAATGATGCGAAGATAATTAAATACATACGAGGATGCAAATACGTCCATTGATTACGGGAAATCAAAGTACGAATTTGGCATGTACGAAATTAGCACTAGTCAATTTACGATCGGCTATCGAACAAATGGCACTAACGCGTGATTGAGGTTTCGCGGAGAACGTGGTTTCCCACGAACACGTGCGGCGAATAAATATTGCCGGAAATTGCTGGAAAATGAATCTCGCGCGCGCCGCACGAAGATAATGCGATTTCAGGCATTCGACCGCAGAGGATACATACGTCGTGCTATTAATTCTTATTAATTTGCAATTCGCGTTCCATTACGTCCCTTTAAAAAGCCCATTTCTCGCAACGCGAAATGCCGCGGCTCGCGAAATTCCCTCTCGTGAGTTTTTCAGGTACGCAGCGCCAGTCGCGCAAATACATATATCAGCTTAACATCGATACGTTTCGCGCGAAGAGACTCAAATGGTTTCCGACGGCGAGGTTAAATCTTTGATCGCCCGCCCCGTATCGCGTCGCTTTTATTTTCTCAAACGTGAATTTGTGTGGTCCCCGCTCCAGCCGTTGTTTCCGGAAACAAATCTCCGTCCCGCGGGAAAACGTGATCCGTTTACGGCGAGGTGACGCGGGGAGGTCTATGGGGGAGGCAGGAACGCGCGAACCACGTGAGTAAATTATGGTGGAAAAAGGGCGATGGGAACAATGATGATAAAAAAAACATGTATCTTTTTGCGTCGGCTCTACCGTAACCGAACTAAAACAATCGCGATGAACAACGGCGGAGCAGTGAGGTTTATCTCCGTCGCGCGTTGGCGCCCGGAACTTCCGGAATTTTTGCCAAAATACCGCCCCTCCGAGAGTCCGAAAGTGGCCGTTTCCTATGGCGACAACGATAACGACTCGCGTATCCTCTCGGAAAGCAAACAAACGGTCTCTTTACAGTCAGCGCAATATTGCATTCTGCCAGTGCGTGAGCTGAAGAGCTCATCCGCGTAAAAATGTGCGTCCGGCACGCAACGAGAAACTCAATATGAGGACCCTCCATTTTATGAGAGCACCGATGTCTATTGCGGCCGACTACGATTCGTAAATTGGATTTCTCTATCTGGTCCCGTGACCGAGGACTATTATTTGCGTGAAAATTAAATAGGATTGTGTTTTATGCGTATCTTATATGAATCGCTCCATTTTCTTATTAGATCCAGTACCGAACGCAAAGAAATTTAATATTCGTTAATTGTTTCATTAAAGTTTAATAGAAATGGCTTACATTAATAGATATGGCTTGCATAGGAAAATACGAATCGGGAAATTACGAAATTAATATTACTGTTGTCATTATATTATCTTAATTATACGAGAGAGAGAGAGAGAGAAAGAGAGTGCGTGTGTGTTCAATAAAATTATAATGTTATCGATAATTACATTTGGGAAATATTACTATTGCTATCATTACCTATCGAATTCTGTTGAACGTGCTAAGTCTTCAATTTCCAATATCTCACAAAAGTAGTTTAACTAGCTGAATGAAAGATCAATATCCTGTAGCCACGACGAATGCGGAACATTGCAGGCAGACTCATCAGCTGTCGCTGCATAAGTGCCAGTGAACCGCGATTATCGATATGGGATGCGCATTTTGGCATGCTACGCGGTCGGACAAGTGATTTATACGGACGCGCGCACATCCATGGAAAATTCATTTGCCGGGAACAAACAATATTATTATACCTAAATAGAGCGATTTGCATTATCCTCCCTTCGCCCGAATTTTACGTATAACATTGTAAAACAGCATCGCGGCTTGCATGTCCGACCGCGAATTGAGGTGAATGTTTGTTAACGAATGGAGATAAACGTGAAAATCGAGGAAATTAAACGTTATCGATATGATTATTGTGATAACGATCGTAATAAATTTATCTCCTTAATACGGTAACGCTTGTCACATGGCGCGAAAGATTAAATTATAGAGTTATTGTTGTAAATTATCGAATCTGTTAATTATTAACAATAAACAACAGCTTGTTCGAATATCACAAATTAATGCGCCAACTTTTCGTGATTATTAATATCCAGGTAATACGTATTCAGCCCATTTCTCAAATTTTTCTGAATTCTAATAGACTAGCTTTTTATTTAATTTAGCTAGTAAATTTTCGTAAAAAAAAATTGTTCCTGAAAAGATTGAGGTTTTTGAATTATCTGGTTCTCATCTTCAATTCAGAGGAAGAATGAAATAATTTTGAACGAGAACTTGAAATAAATTTTATATATAGACTTGCTATACTTTCACTGACGACCTTTCAAGAATACTGAAAAACGCGAAAATATCATAGAGACTATTGCTGAACGTGTAAGAGCCTTCGGGGGATTGAAGCCATGACACATGTTCCCAAAGGGTTATCGGAGTGGCGCAGATTTATTGCGCGGAAACGAGGATCTCGCGTACATTTTCGGTATTTTCACCAACGGCGACCGCAGAACCCGACGACGCGGACGGGTCTCTTGAAAAACCATCGACGGTGATCCGGAGCTATCACCGGGCTTGTCGTCGCGCGAGTGCGCTTGGGAAAATTGGGAGAGCCGCCGCTGATAGAGGCTGATCCGTGCCGGTACAGATCCATCGGCTCGGCGCGTTCTCCGCAACGGCGGGCCATCGATATGAAGTGTCAAGAGAAAAACGGCTCGATCTGTGAATTACAACCGGCCGCGAAACGACGGGACGCAACGCGCTCATCGCAACGCCGCAATCATTTCGCGAGGTTACGGGAAACGCAATCGCACGATGGGTTTAATTAACGATCCTAGAACACCGCGTATTACGGTACGCGTAATCGGAGAGGTAACAGCCACGAATTACAATATTGCTCTCTGAACACTCGACGCGTATTCGCCGTAAGGTTTCCCGTCCATTAAATTGTAATTGCTAGATTGCGTTATGACGTCTAAAGCGGGAAATCATGGATAATTTTCTCTTGCGGCTCATATCGAAATAAATGAGCTTTCTTTAAAGTACTGTATTATTCATATTTGAGGAATAAATGTGCATAACAAAAAGGATACGTTATACTGTCTGAGAGGGACATTTTCAATTAATGTTATATCAATGTGTCATATTGATAGTAATTTAATAACATTTTATAAAACAAGTTATATTTAGTAAAATATTGAAAGATTTAAGTAAATCGCTAAAGTAGAAAGAAATGAGGTTACGAAAATTATCAAGATGTAATTTAAAGCTGTGAGATTTACGCAAATCTAATCATCGCCGGAAACGCTGGAATAACATAGCAGATACTATTACAGCGTATAATAGGCAATCATATATATGTAGAAAGATTAATATTTACTTGCTGCTTTGCGGAGTGATCCTTGAAAAATTATGAGGGTCGTGATACATCATGGGTTAAAATTGGGGAAACTGCGGGCGGTATTCCACGCTGTATAGATGTAAATCCGTCAACTCTCGTTACGTAAATTGCGTGAAAACCGCGGATATGGGCTGTACATTTTGACAGAATACGCGGACGCGTATTCCGTTCCACTCATTTCTATAATGTGATAACGAGAGAGTTTCTCTCTCTTTCTCTATTCAATATTTTATCAACAATACTGACGACACTAAAAAAAAATAATATTAGGTATGGAATATTATCGTGTACAATGTTATCTACTATTGTAGATAACATTGAAACTAGATTATTTGTAGTCACGTCGTCTGCGCGAAAAATTCTATTAACTTCGAAATCTAATAGCAAATAATAGCAAACATTTTAAGAAAAGTTCAATTATAATACTTCCCGAAAAAATTATATATTTTTCTATTAACACGTTTGAATATTTATAAAAATGTAGATATTTTCAGAGAGATATTACATGTGCGTGTCTTATCAAGTTGTTGTTTTATTTACTCAATCTGACTCGACCGTCTTGAACTGATCACCACAAGTGTACTTATATATTTTTAAGTACACGATAGAAAGTTGGCACGAGAGCGAAATTTTGGTCGATGGCAGAGAAAATTAACGATTCAGGGGAAACTCGTTCGGATAATGGAGTTACGTCGAAATAGCGTCGGGGTTAAATCCTCCGGGAGCGATAAAACCTCCTTTTTTTCTCTCTCTCTCTCCTTTTTACACGCCAAACGATTTTAGCCATTAACTACGCGGCGCACGGCTTATGAACTCTAATTTCGCCTCGTCGGCGAATTAATCTCATTGTAGCAACGGTGAATTAAAAATTGATATTACAACGATTACTACTGATCGAGTTTTGCCGGAACATTAAAACTCGAATATTAATTTTTATTCTCCGAGGACTTGTTACGAATGCTACTGCGCGACACGCAAGGTGAGAATTTTATAAACGATACAAACATTTGAATTAAAAGAATATCATGATACGTATTAACGATAATTTGCTTTGATTAAATAAAAATTATTAATTAGTAAATTAAAAATATCACATTTATACACACAGGCATTAATTTTATTTCATTTACGCTTCATGACTAAACGGATTAAGAATGTTTAAGTAAAATACATGGCCATTTGCGAGAGCAAGTTTAAACGAGTACAGCATACATTTATAATCAATTAGCAAATAGATAAATTTAAAAGCAAGCGAAACAGAAATTCTGACACAAATTAATATTAATTTCATACGCTAACGAAATAATTCCTTCATATTCCGAAATATCCATTATCGATGTCGCAATTTATTTTTTGGAATGAAGTGTTGGAATGAATCGCGTATATCTAGTTCTCCTACATATTTACAACATCTCTGCAAGTTATTAATATATCAAATTGAAATATACACTTTGCCCGTAGTATCGTCGTAAAAGAAGCCTTTAAAAAATTGTTGAATATAAACTTCGCGCACCGCCTTTCAACCTCTCATCTCATCAGCTAACCACGACATACTTGCGCTCGGTAATTCCAGGAATAAACCCTAAATCCGCGAGGAAAAACCGCGAGCGTCGCAATGGTTCATCGTTTCTCCTGGCGCACTTCTTCATTTCTCCCGCTCCCCGCCGCACGTCTCATCTGGAGGCTGTGCAGAAATATAGATGCGTTGCCCCCTTCTTCCTGCCCCAATCTCCTCCACGACTCGAATGAGAAAGTAGGCTCGGGAGAACACATATATGGCCGAACCTGCAAAGCGTTTTCATGCCGACCACGCAGCGCAACCCAAGACTTCACAAGCGCGGTAGAGCATAGTTTGTTACGAGCGTATTGTGGATTTTCCGGCCTTTCCTTATTCCACGGACGGGACACGGTGCCGCTCGTATTCTTCTTGGTATAGCGATAAATCGGGGCGTAGTAATGGCCGGCACATATGTTCGCGATTCCTTGCAGTAATTCGTCGCGTTTTTCCGAAGGAAGCTCCACGAAAAAGCCAAGACGCGCGATTTCCCCTGCTTGGTTTCTCGAGGATCAATCAGGAGACACTTTGTCCGTTCGCTATGGTTTTTCTATCGTAAGAAATAAAACTGCGATCAAATTTATCTACCGTAATAAAATTTATTTGTGCCAGGTGCAATTTAATTATTGTAAAAGGAATGTACTCCATGTTAAGATCGGTTGTTATAAAATTTGTTGAAGAATCTCTCTGGCGAGCATTATATTTTACTATGACGTCGTTTAAATTTTCACGAGGAATTCCATTTTAAAACGCGATCTCCGAAGCATTTACATCTTCTCGCGATTCAATATGCTGGCACAATTTTATATTTATGAACTATACACATATTGTACGATAGATGATACGAACCGCTTAACAGCAGCAATAGGCGACGCTTCCTACGCGCGGGATACTAAATGTTCCCGCAAAATTAATAGTGCGTGAAGCTCGAGAACGTACGCACAATCTACGCGTAGTAATAAAGTGAATCTCCCCATAAAGCACGAGATATGCACGAGAAAATGCGAACGGGATTGTCATCCTTGTCACATAACGTTTCTAATTTCATGGATGCTATTAGTCGGGATTTAGATTCATTTTGCAGGCTCGTTTCGCACACGTTTTATTTGCGAAATAAACTGTGATAACGAACTATTCATATAGTTGAGATTGAAAATGAAAAAAGTCACAGCGTTGCAAAGTGTGCAAGGTAAAGAGTCCATATCTATATTGATTTTGAATTATCTCTTATGATAACAAATCAGATAAGATAAAAATTTAAAAGACAGATTTCTCAGTTTTGATACTTTTAATACTTTTTTGTGTAGAATTTTTTATACGTTCTAAATGAAATACTGATAGAATTATCTATCTAAAATAACATGTAAGCATCCGGAAAATTATAAATTGTATTTCGTATAATTACCTTTTCGCGTGCATTTTATTATAAAATTTTTTATAAACTCGACTCTCTGTGCATTGAAAGGGACTTTTTAACGAAACTGTCGCAGAGGTCGAGACAGATGGGGAACCACGGTTCCAATGACAACGACAACATTCCTGCTGCCAATTTTCGGGCTTTAACGAAGGGAGCGGTCCCTCGCTCGTTACATTTACTATCTCGTGTGCATCTGCACGCGAGTGCTCGGACGACGGAAACGTAGGCGCGCAAATGGCGAGCCATGGAGTACCCCGGCTCGGCAATTTGTTCATGTTAAGACTTGACGAGATTCCGTAATGAATACAAAGCTGAAGGCGAAACGCCTGCTGCTGGTTTTCTACGGCGCGTCTTCCGCCGCTGGAGACCGAGAACGCGACGTGGCACACTAGGAGAGATAATTGGAAGAAAGAAATATTTACTTCGAAATTGGCGTGCTTGAGGAAAGAGTTCCGTCCAGCGGTCGGTGTCCCCTCGCGAGGATAATACCTCAAGAATGCATTAACTAGGATTTGCTCTGACTTTCTTTCTCTTATTAGAGTTCCGACTAAATCGGCCACGCAAAAAGGCAATTTTTTCGCGAAAAATGCAGAGAAAAACGTTTTCCGTCTCATTAAAAAAGGCTCAACATTTGAATGTCCACTGGATTATAATCGTTGAATGATTTAATTAAACAATTATCTCAATAGAGAAGTAGAATAAAATTTTTCAAAAGAGAAAACGATCCGTTAAATAAATTATATCACACAAATATCCATACAATAAATTCATGGAATAAAGAGACTTGTAAAGCAAACAATTATTTTTTAATTCTAATGAAAAAAATCATTTTTGAGCATTTTTTCAATTAATTTTTATAAATTAATTGAAATTATTTATTATTTATATTAATTATTTATAAAAAATTAACTTTATTATTTATTTGAAATATTAATTCTGCGTTATCTCTTTAAATTTAGTGCAAGCAAAATTTTTATTGTCAATAAAATCATAAGACAATTGTCGTTAAGAAATAATGCGAAAAAATCGAGGGAAAAGATTGAAAGAATAATGCTTGGTATGTCGATGCTTAATGTCGCGTCCTATGAAAATTCACAAGGAAGGAAGAACGCAATTGTCCTCCGACAATAGTCTCGATATGGGCGTAAGATTAAATAAAAAAATTCTTTTGTCCCACGAAAATGTCTCGTTAAGCTCGTAATGGTCTTCAGCGAGACGTTTTATTCACGCAGAAGGTTATTTTAGCTCGTCCCCTTGCACTTTGAATTGTCCTGATTTTAACGGTTATTGCTCTGCAATTGTATCGTTACAATAGATTGTTAAATAATTGGATGTATCTCTAACATTCCTTCGAAAAAGTAGTGAAAAAAATATATTGATCCGTATTAATTAAACTAGTCTTCTTGATTACTCTAATTCATGTAGTTTTCTCGATTTTTAGATTTTCAATTTTTGGTGCATATTTATAACTTAATATATTTACAACAATCTAAATAAATAATAACATTGTTAAAGAATTACTCATTAGCTCCATAATGTTGTATATTTTTTACAGTAATACGTGATTTTAATGTGTAAATATATTTATTTTTTATTATACATTACATGGACATCAACGTTTTTCTTTCCTTGTGAATTGTTTGTTTGTACAGATAAAGACGAAATGTAAAGAATAATATTGGAAACAAGTAGACGCGCTACGATTTTGGTATTTTAGTTTTGATAAAAAACCGATAAAAGAGTCGCAGAATATCTGAAAACGTCTATTTTAATTTTACGTCTCGCTAAGAGTTTCCTTTGAAGCTTCTTTGAAGCCATCGATCGGCACTATTTCCTTTTCATTTTCCCGTTACTTCATTTTGTCGCCACCTTGCATTTAATTGCATTCGATTGTCTATCTGAATCTGCTGACATTAGAAGTCTACTCCAATTTATTTTTCTCATTAAAATAAGAGTACTTTCTTTGTCACTACTTGAAAAATAAATAAACGGAACTAGGAACGCCATTTAGATATCGCAATTTATTTCGAAGTTTGAGCACTTTGGGACTTTAATAACACTTTAAAATAAATTTATTTATTTATTCCCTGATATTGATTTCAATGGTAATTAATATTTAATTTATATTCTGTTGCTCTGTGAGTCTCTCTGTATATACAGAAGGAAGAGATTAATGTAATAGGAGTAATGACAGCAAAATTTTGCACAATCCATCAATTTAATATATCAAATAACTATTGGCAGATTAAATTATTTTATCTCTATAAGTACCTTCAATTAATAAATCATACTATGAGTAATAAATAGTATATATTACGATAAACGATAAAATCTCATTAAATAGATCATAATCAATAATAAATAATAGATATTATAAAATATTAATAGAGCTACAGTATAGCGTGCGTTACGCGATAAAGAGGAACTGAGCCACAAGTTGGACGCGCGTGTATGTTGCACTATCGGTGCAAGGCAATTTTCAGGACAGGCAGTATGGTCGCGCCGTAAGAAATCGTGCCGTTATAAGAGCCCGAAGTAGACATTGAAATAAACCCTAGGCTCCGGCTTCCACTTTCTGCTACCCAACAGCGTGGAAGCAACCCCCTTAGAATACTTCCGACGCGAGCAGTAAATTCCATCCGCGGCTCCGCCATGTTTCCGCTTCTCCCCGTATTCCTTCCTCCGCTTCTTCTTTTTTCCCTTCCCGCCTTTTTTTTCTTTAGGACGTCTCCTCGCTTTTCTTAGCAAAGCGAGCGGACGAACCAAAGTATCGTTAATGCTTCGTCTTTTTAATGATCGCTGTATCAGCTTTCATCTTTCTTATTCCGAATGTTTCCGAAAGCAACTCTAATTTCGAAAGATTTCATGCGCCAAATAATACGAGCTAAAAAATTGCCATACATCATAATCTGTGAAACAATTTCAAGCGAGGTGCGGAATTAATTTTTCCCAGAATTTTAAAATTGTGACAAAATAAGCAGCTTAATACTTTGTCATAAGATTTTTAAGATTTTATATAACTTTCTCTAACACAAAGAGAGCGTTAGAGCATGCAAGCAGCTTAATATTTTGCTTTACGATTGTAACGTTAATTTTATCGTTCAAAGAGAGCGCCGAGCGGTTGTTATATATTCTTATATTCTTTGCGATGATAAAGAAAGCTCCTTTGATGTCTATTAATCTACGAGCTTATAAATCATGAGTGCCCGATGAGCAAATTAATGGATTTAATTATAGTATTAATTTACTCATTCCCCAGTCATGAAAGATTGGAAAAGGCAAACGATTGAAATCGTCGCATAAAGAGCGAATCGTCCATTCCGTCGCGCTCTTGCGAAAAGCCTGCTCGATTATCGCAGTAATTTTCAAGTCGCGAGAAAGTTGAGGTTTTTTTGTCTGTTACATGTCATGGTATTCAGTAATGAGCTAATAGCGTCACGTCGTAAATTAGTGCTGTAAAACGTGCAAACGAGTAATATCCTACGATGGTATTTATTGTGCGCGATCGATGAAAACGAGCATCTGCTAACCAGCGATATTGCCAATTCATTCTAGACAATTATCGAGGAAGAATGACGTAACTGTTACGTTAATCATCCATTCCCTACGATCGCCATGGACAATTATTTGTACGCATAAGCATTCGTAACAGTTCGTACCAATAAAAAAGTTCTCATCACAAACGATTTATGTTAATCTGATATGAGTTCTCTTTGCTTCATTAAATCTGCTATCGCTTCACCCATATTTTTTTTACTTTTATCTACTATATAAAAGCAAGCATATATTTCTTTCGAAAATATCTTATCAAAACTTATTAATTCAATTGACATCAATTTTATGAGATCAAACGATTTAAATGATAATAATCGAGCCATTTTTCTTACTTTTTTCCAGATTTTCTAGATTTTATTGTTCAATTTCAGTGTTTTATAAAGCGCCATAAGTATTATTAAAATTGAACAATCGCTTTCTAGTTTATTAATTACATTTCTTTCAACAATATTGTTTATTACCATTGCAATAAAAGCGTCAAATACTTTTATAATTATTATGAACTTAAATAAGAAATTATTTCGCTTTCGAGCATTGATTAATATGGATGAATTCGCTCTATTAATAGCAATATTTAAATTATTAAATTTTCAATGATGCGCACGCGCACACACATACGCGTCACTGAAGTATTATAAAAAGATTCTAAATCTTTTTGATAACAAATTTCATGAAGTATAATTTTAAATAATTTTCATTGTAATAATTACTAGCGCCGGAGGCGAGATTAAAAACATACAAAAACTATGATATTGCTTTATTCGAAGTTAATTGGAATTATGGAAATTTTCATGCGTACATTTGACATACGATTTTCAACGATTCTGCTTTAATTCTATCTTTATAATCGCAGCAATTTTGAAATTTAATTAAAACGATGTAGCGGCAATCTGCTGTATTAATGGGGTTACATTTAACGCCAGTAATGAGAAAGAGATTGCTCGACAACACGAGAGGTATTAAATAGAGAGAAAAGGAAAGGAGAGAAGTGGGGAGGAAGAGAGGCTAACGCAACGTTGAAATTATTTCGCGACATTCCGCCGGATTTCGCGTAGAGATTGCGCTCTTACCAATTTGCGATCTCTTGTCTACCGAGGGCAGGGCACGCTTTCGTGCAGACAAGAAGCAGAATCCGGGTTCTCGTGCGAACTTGCAAGGAGTAGCGCGCTGGCGTTCTCGAGACCTCGACGACTCGGCGACTAGAGAAAGCCCGCGTTACGTCTGTATCACACCTGTCGTCGGAAGAAAAAGAGAAGCGCAGGGGGAAATTCATCGTCTTGACTCGACACCTCGAATTAATTACGAGTCGAGCGAGTGTATATCCGTTTCTAAACACTGCAAGTGTGTGCGTGACTGCAAGATACCAGATACATTACGATATTCGTACGTGAGAATAGTACGGATTCGAGAATGGATGAAGGAGTTTATGTTGGGACACACGAACTAATTTGTATTCAATTTTAAGTGGAAAACGATAGAAACCGACGTACAATATATCATTCGCTATAATATATAACAATTTTTAATTAATTATTTTAAATATGTATTATAAATTATAGTATTATTTTAAAACTTATTTTAAATTAATTTCTTTGTTATTAATTTATTCATAAAAATGTAAACTTATTGATAGTACTAAGTTGAGCTGAAATGCATACATATACATAGTCTTTGACTCTATGGTCTTTTATTTCCTTATACGACTGCCATTATTCTTTCTTTCATCCTTTATCTGATATTCCGGTGCATGGAATATAAATGCTGAGTCTGTAAATGAATGTTATCACCGTGCGCGTTCAAACGGAGCCTCTTCTCCTATTATTGTATTCAGCGTGCTTCTAGAAAGGATAGCAGTTTAAAGTATGGGCAAGAAAATGTTTTTATATAGGCAGCAATATATCTACAGGATGGATCGTAGATAACTAAGAGATTGTAGGTCATGATTATTAAGTCGCCACAGGCTTTCTCTCTGATGGGAGTGTATGATTTATTTCCGTAATTTTGTGTTAACGCTTTGTAAAGAAAACATTGTCATCCCTAAAAGATTCATGAGACAGCACATGTGCTAACTATATTTCCTCGACAATTTCGCCCGCGGGTATAACTCTTTTATGGACAATGGAAAAAAGCAAGCTTTCAGACGTATTTTTTAAAATAACGTCCATTATAGGACGTATATATATTTTCCTCGTGTTTCATATGTGTCAGATTACATGTATGCATTTGCATTTCAAACTGTAATACCGCGTTGAAAGAATAATTTCGGATTGGCACGATTTAGCACGGCAAATCATGCTTTTCGAGCGCGAGGAATTAAGAGATTAGTTTACTTACTAAATGCTCTCCCCGTTTAGTAGGAAAAACAATTTATTTGACTTTCTCGCGTGGTTCGCGCAAGCCAAAAGCTACACTGTGTACGAAAGCATTTTAATGGTGAAAAACGCGCTTCTTGTTTCCTCGCGGTATAAAGTTAGCTCTCAACGAACTTTTTGAGCTGCGATTTGAGTTTCCGCTTCGTGTTCCGCGCATTCAGGCGCGCACGGAGGAAGTAAAAATGTATCTTTAAATACGGTACGAAGCTTGAAGAGTTTTCTTGATCAAATGCACCAAGATATCAAAGAAATCGGTCTCTTCAGCTCTCGACTCAATCTTTTCCACGCGCGAGATATCTTTCAAAGGGAAGCGATGATGTAGTTACCGCGCGATCGTCACCATCACAGAGGATTCAGTGAAAAAAGAAAAGGAATGACAGACATTTATATAGAGCTGCGTGTAATTAAACTTCCGCTCGAAACGTTAAAGATATAAGTACAATTATATCTTGTAAATGCAATACAGAAAATATATTTTAAATATATGTATAGCGTTTCTCAGAAATTGAATAAAATTAATCGGAAAAAGAAAATTTAATTCAAACATTCTTGTCAAATATCAATAATTAATACTCTCGTCAAATCTTTAATAGCAGTTAATTTAATTAAAATTAAAGACAGCAAAAGTAAAGATTATAAATTATAATAATTTTAAATATTAAAATAAACCATGATAAAGCAAAATGGATTTTTGTACAATGGATTGTAAATAAAGCCACATACGAAGAATGTAATTACAAAATTATACTCGTCACGGCAGTATAAAGTCTCGATTAGCTTGCAATGAGTAAGAGATTATTATGTTGGAGTAACGTCACAGCCGTTATTATGTACAAGGATATATGGAAATAATTAATAATCTTCTGCCGCTTTGTAGGGCTACGTCTCGTTTGCATGTGGTTTCCTTGTACAACGATTCTTTATTGAATGATCCGCCGTAATTAAATTTCACGTAATACCTTCCTTAATTACTGTCGCATATCGGAGACGAGTAATTATTAAGGTTTCAGTTTATGACAGTCTCCTGGGATTTTTTTAAAGAATTTCTTTATAAATAAGGACGCTGACAATGATAAATTATATTAATCATCGCCATTCATAAACAAGATACACAATAGTGTTCGTTATGATAAAATAAGCACTTATCTTGTATTTATATATAAAAATAGAAAAAACAAAACCTAAAAAAACAATGTTAAACAAACTAGATAAATTTCAGTTTTAGAATGTAACGTAATGAAATAAAGCGCTTTTGTGTTTACAAAGGAAAAGAGAAAACTTTTGAAAAACCTTTTAAAATAAAAGAAATACTTTATTTACTGAAAGCATTTGCTTTAATTTTATCTATACGACTCAACATGTCGATATACGCTTTTCTCTTCTTAATTTAATGATTATCAAACAGAATTCTTTTTTATATCGCTGCACAGTTAATTGCTTCGAAGCAGCCGTATCCGATTCTGAAATTACGTTTATTCCGTGTCTCGGGAAGTTGGCGAACAAACCGCCATTCTCGTCGGCGGCGGCCGACCGACTCGCATCGACCTCGAAGCACGCTGACACAAACGCGCCGTAAACTCTAACGAGCGATAATGAAATGAATTGCGTTTCACGTCGGACTTTCCGTCTCGCATTAGGTTTACGTCGGTCATCCAGAAATTTGGTGGCTTAATAAGCGTTCGCGTAATTCGTAAGACGTGCGATACCGCTAATGGACGGCTGGGAGGCGCGTCTGAGCTAAGCTGTCTCCTAATGTATTCTCGTAGGTACTAATGAGCACCGTTTGCATCCGGGCAACGTTTGCCCTTTGAGTTCAGCGTGTCGTTACGTAAACGTGCACTGGCACGAGTACGCAAACAGAAAGACGCGGCGTGCGTGAAACACGTGTCGGCGCAATGTGTGCTCCGAACCGCAAATTCCTGACAGAATTTGTTTCTCCGATTATGTGATAACAACATAAATCTACGGAACGTGTTTTATACATTAATAGCATTGCATATACATCCTCGAAAATTGAGCGTTTCAAAAATGACAGTTCTTCAAGTACAATGTCGAACTTTTAAAAAAGAAGTGGCAAATTAGACGTCGTGTAGCACGCTTTTGTTTCTTAATTAATTTTGTGTAAAAATCTTATCTTAAAACCTTTTGCAATATTATTATAATTTACGTAATCTCTCTCACTCGCGAAAATTATATTTACGAGCGTGAATAGACTATCACAATTGTTTGAACAAAGCAACAATGGTAGTGTTATGTTATATTGTTTCATAAAGCTCAACGTTCATGATCAATTCATTACTTTATATATGTATATTGCATTTAAATGTTATTCTAGTGCTGTGCTAATTGTGGGAAATAAATTACTTATTCTGCTCCGTACAGGTAGAGCTATATTAAATGCAGCATTTGAACGTTTCAATTAACTATGGCGATCTGTTAAATTCTTATATTAATTTTCTAATTATTGTCGGTAATTAATGTCTATTGTAGATGCACTGACAATCGACTGAATAGTAGAATAATGGCCGTAAATGGGTACAATCGGCAGAATTTAATCAATGCGTGATGGAGAATTAATCAATAGGATAACAAGACCATTTCGACCAAAGGGCTTGGTCATCATCGTTCATTTAGCCGGGATGTCCTCATTAAGCGCTGTGCCTTATTAAAACTTAAGCCCTTATAATTGCATGTGAATACGTTACTAATATTAAATTACACGAATCACTCGTATAATTTCTGTTTCACGTGAAATAAAATAAAAATTTAGCCTTTATTATAGGTCTATTTGTAATAATAAGAAATCAAATGTCATATTCTCTTCCATAGTTTTTAGATTTTCGACTTTGAAAATTTTGTAGCTAATTGTAAGTCTAAAATTTTTTAAGATTCCCTTAAAATAAATATCTCTTGAAATTATAACTAAAAAGTAAAATTTTTTTATCTTTTTATAAAGTTTATCTTTTGAAAAATATTTCGCAAAATAGTGTTTGTATAAAAATAATAGTAAAATATTGGTAAAATATTATTGTAAATATTATTCAAAGTATCTATATAAAAGTATAGAAATTTCAATTTATATACATATATGTGTATTTAGACATATTATAATAAGAAAATATTTAAATAAAATAAAATACTGTATATATATATTTATATTGAAGCAAAATAAATCTTTTATCATCGTCTTTCTATTGCCGTATTTCTAACAAATGTATCTATTGCATAAAAATAATATAAATCTTTAAACAATGTTATTTCAAATCTCTTTTTAATCTATCATAATTGATTCCATATGAAAATCCAATAGTGAAAGTGTTACTTTGTCTCAATCCTTTGTCAAAATAAAATAAAAACGTTCCGTGAGCTTTATAAAACGTACAAGGATCAACGACTAATTAACGACATAACGAGGGCCGCTCGCTAAACGGCTCCAGGTCCGCGAAATTGCACGTTTACGCTGATCCTGTTAATTAAACGGCTCGCAGAGCTCCTCTTCTTCGTACTATTCTATGTGTCGGCGTTACTCCCTCGCCGCCGATTAAGAATTTATAGCAGAAACAAGCTCCCTGGTTAGGCTAGCATCTATGCGTTAAATAGAACCTCACACTGAAATCGTACAAACAGGCGGGAAATAGTAATAGGTCTCGGATTATTGGACTGCATCTTGCTAGCTTCTATCTCTCGAGAAACTAGTTTCCAAATTGCGCAACTAAAGTTTCGACGTCGACGATGTCAGTCGCGTATCGACAACCTGAATTTTAATTGTCCAATACGATTAATAGGTTTTTATTTGTAAGTTTTTAAACCGATAACATTAACAAACTTACATGAATCTCTTTACGAGCTTACTGAAAGGTAAATTTTTTAATGAAAATCTCGATATGATGTTTTCAATAACTAGCGATTACTAAAGGTAAAGGTTTCTTCCACAAAGGATTCCACGATGCAGTCAATATTTTATATACGTTAGTATTAATTAATTGATCGATAAAGGCAACATCAGCTTGAGAACAAGTTTCACGCAAACGGAGTGAAGAATAATTTAGTCTTCATTTAATTTAATAATTTGAAATTAGTACTACTTAATAACTTTACTTTACTGAGTACTTAAAAATTTTAATGCTACGCTTACTTAATAAACTACTTCATGATTCTAGAAATTAAACGAAAGTGAAACAAAATATTTACTCTGAGTGAATCTTTATAAATTGAAGTTTAATACTCCCTTCGCAATAAAATGTGCATTTTATTTACGTCTGTAAAAATCTAGGTTATTGTAATGTCTGTTGCAAAGCGAAAACCATTACTTTATGTATTACGCGTGATATGATTCATACGTGTGATTTAATTGTATGGTCGTTTCTGACGACTACTCCTCGTGGTTGCGACATGAATAACGGAAAGGCTAACTGAAAGAGTTGATCGAGTCGTAGGGATTCGCGCAAAGTGCCGAGAAATTCGAACGAGCGATAGAACTTCGGCAATTGCGACGTAAAACTTCATAGCGGCCGGTTCGCGGAGTAGGAACAAATCGCTCTAAAATTTTATGAGCGGTAACGTTACCAACATCGCTCGAACCTTTGCTCTATCTATCGCCTTCGAAAGCGTTCTCTTAAGGTCGTTAAGGTACTGGCAAGATCTCTTTTTCTCTTTCTCCGCCTGCTGTTACGCTAAAGTTCCCACTTATTCCGCCATCGTCTAGCTCGCGAAACGAACTCGGTAGATTGCTGTGGCTACGCGAACACGACTTTCTCGTACGATTCGTTACATGAATTCGATAAATTTAAACCTCAAAGAAACCGCGTGAGCGAAGTAACACACCGATATCTTGTGAACTGCGAATAGTCACAAAAAGTATCTGCAATAAACGTAACTTTTACTTAATTTTCACTAAATTTGGAGTTAATCTTTTGCATTTCTACATTTTTTCATTTTTTTATTATTACATATTATACTTTTAATCAAATCTTTTTCCATCTTCAGAACGAATCTAGATAATTTTCTATCATATTTTACTAAATTTCTTCAAAATTATTTTATTGGCTTTTTAATAAAAGATTTTTAACTTAGAATTAAGAAACTGCAATTTCTATGTTTAATAAAAATGGAGTTTATAATAACCTCCGAAAGCTAATTTATTCTCTTGAATAAATTCAATAAATCAGCTAATACGACAGTTTTTAATTTAACAAAGATTTTTATTCTTATGTTCGCCATTCTAGAATCAATTCTTGTCGACATTCTATTAGACTCTAGTGGTCCAAGAGCTACCAATAAGCTAAAACGCTGCTGATTACGTTTAATTCAATGCGACGTTCGAGTATACGTCGTTATTCTTACTAAGAAGCGTCAGAGAGATCGGTATCTTCCTCTCGCGCGCCATTGCTTTTCTGTCGCGTGTTTGCTCACGATCGATCGTTATCAGCTTAAAGGAATCAAAAAACTCCAACGAAGGCCGCAGTTCATCACTGCGGCCTGCGCTTCCGCACTTGACGATCGTTTTCCTAGTTGTCTTAAGACGAAGAGTAGAACGCGTAGGAGGAGAAACGGGTCTTTGACTAAGGCT
The DNA here is from genome assembly GCA_011638315.1 of Tetramorium parvispinum. NCBI lineage: Eukaryota > Metazoa > Arthropoda > Insecta > Hymenoptera > Formicidae > Tetramorium > Tetramorium parvispinum. The sequence continues at coordinate 96,890 of VBVR01000026.1, forward strand.
TCTGTTCTCTGCTGGTTGACCTATCTCAACCTTCCTCCCTAAAAGCCGCCCTCCGCCGCTCCCTCGCCCGGGCATAAAAGAATGCAAGCGAGCACGTCGACGAGGTGAAGTAAGGAGCTGTCGGGGAAAAAGGACGGAGATACCTGCGAAGGTAACTCGATTTACCCCCGTTGAACTCTACTTCCCTTTATTACCGTCACCAAAGCGATCTTATCGCACGGGAGGGTTGGAGTTGCTGGCGACGAGGAAAAGAGACGCTCTTTCCGTCTTTACTCCTTTTCTTTACGGAACGAAATATGTTTCAAAGGAGAAGAGAGGCGGCAACTGAGACAAGAGTCACCACTTCGTAAGGTGTTCGACGATACGAACAAATCATGCTTATCCTGGTCTATTTGAAACTATCTCCGGCTCGTTCTAATCTATCCTATCAACTATCTTGCCTTAGGAAATACCTTAGAATCGTTAAATCGGCACACAAGATTAAAATCGGCAGCACGCTTTATCTATATTCTTTATTTGTTAATATTCAATTTACAATAAAGCTTACTTTGGAGAACGGACACTTCAGAACGATTTAAATTCTTTTTAAAAGCCTCTTCAATCCTACTCGGTATCCTTAAGAGCACTTCAAAAGTCAAGTGCGAACACAGAATTAAATTTTATTAATTAAAATACAAAGAGGCAGAGAAGCCGAAGCAAGTTCATATATTAACAAATTTTAAATAAATAAACTGTACAAATTAATAAATTTATACTTTATCATTGGAGCTTTTATCATTTTATTATCTTTATCTTTATTAAAATGTTATTTCACGGCTATTCGTGTTGGTATTATATTAATATAAGAGCTCTAAATTTACTCATTAATAAATATTTGTGTCATTGCATTAATAATTTAATATCAGACGTCTGCTTCGCATATGAATAATTGTAAGATATACATAAATAATTTGCAATATCAGGCATCACATTACAATTGTAAATTTAAGAATACGTAATATTTTGGACTATTATAATATAACATGCTATCTTTGTGTCCTCATTTTCACAGCTATAACGCGCGTTCATTTTAAACTTGCGCATATTTTATGATTACTAAATAAAAAGCTGAAACGTGGAATTGCGTTAACGCGGAACGTACATTAATCCTAAGATCCATGCGGTAAAAGCCCGTCTAAAAAATGTAGTGAATCTTCATTATTCCTTTAACTTATCTTAATTCCAGTATCTTTAATTCAGTACATACATTATTAAATCGTTTTAATAAATCAAAAATATCCGTCATCTTGCAATTATTTTTTTCTACGTGCAAAAATAAATTAAATAAATTTAATTCTCTTCTTTTTCGCGAAACATTCAGATTGCTATATGTATAATACAATCGATATTACTCGCGTTAAATTTGGATTCAATCCGCATGCAATTTTTATCCTATTTCCGACATCGACGACAAACTACGCGCTGGGCGACGGAGGTTTATCGTTGGAAGAGGTCGTGATGTCTCCATAGAAATCGCTCATGCAGTTATACGAGATTCGATTCTAAGCGCTCCGCCATAAATTATGCGAATAATATCGTTTGTGATAATGGACGATAATCAAGTTCTAGCGTGCGGAGCGACTATTGAATTACGATGCGACGTTGCACGGAATATAATGGCCCGCTTCGCAAAATTCTACAACTTTGCCAGCTACTAAGCGCCACATATTGAAAGCAACCGCACTGTCACGCGTAACGCTCCCGCGTAGCACCGCGCCCATTTCCAATAAACAAGAACGTTATGTCGCTGGTGCCTATGCCTTCAGTATGCCTATACTGAGATATAACGCGTGTACTTGCTACGAAAATATCTTTCTTCTAAAAAAGAATTAAAACATGTATAAAAAGTGTACCAACTGTATGTCAAATAGTTGAAAAATTCGCGTAGCATGACTGAAAAATTCCACGTGCAAACATACACACACATACAGCAATAATCTGATTCACTTCTTCAAAAATTCTTCAGAAAGGATTTTTCTAAATTAAATTAACTAAATTCAATTTGTAACTATAAAGTTAATTTTGTAAAATATTAGAGTCTATTTCTCTTTGTGGACTTTTTCAATTCAAATCTTTCTTTATTTATAATAATAACACACAGTAAAAAATAATGTATTTTGAAACAATAATTTAATTAACATTGCTGACGCAATATATTAATAAATTTCATGCGATAAACTCTAAAATTTTACTTTTAATCAAAATTGGATTCTCACACAAAAGTTACGGAAAAGCTAGCATTAATCTGATAATATTATGCTAATGAATAGTCTAATAGATAGTCTAATAGAAGATGACCAATACAAAAATATCTTGAAAAATAACATCAGAGACAAATAAAATACATCTGCGAGTTTCATGAAGTCGTCCAAAAATTGTAACTAGGACGAGAAAATTCCGGCGCATTTATTCTGCAGAATTCTATTCTCGATTTTGTGAAGCTTTAAAAGCTGACAGAAATGCTGGTCTACAAAAATCAATGGCATTTCGAACTCTCGAGTTTATGATGGAGCGTGAAATATTTCGCAATGAGATTTTGCTAAAGTAAAGAAAAAAAAAGATAACGAACTGATATCTTGGTGCTCCGTCACGTAGAATTGCTCGTAAAACTACGTAAACTGTCGTGCTCCACAAATATACCTGTCTCATGAATACTCTAGACGCAAGTGCTTGTAGAATGTTACAATTCGAGATCTTTATGCAAGTAAGTTATGACCTACATAGCTTCAAATCATTTCCAACATTATAAGATGTACATCTGTTACATAAGAATTTAATAATTGCCGCGAATTTACGAAAATTGATTTATAGCATTAAAAACCATGATATTATTTCCGACGGTGAGAGATAAAGGATTGATTTAAAACTGCGGTAATCGGCAGTAATAATAATTTCGCCAATCAATCGCTAATCAATGAGAGATAAAAAGGAATTTATAGCTTCCTGCAGGTGCTTCGCGGTGAAAAACACGTACTCTGCAATTTACGTTTAAGTCGCTCGTTAACGACTTTGAGAGGAGCAAACACGTTCGTCTCTGGGAATTGCCAATTTCCACTTGAAATCTTCCCTTCTTTGGTCGTGCGATCATCTCAGAAGAGCCGCACGATGCCCAAGAAAAAAAATCAATAATCGCGAGCCATCCTAATTTCCCAAGTGTACGTCGACCCTGCTAGTGCAACGCCATCCATATATCTATATACGCAGATAAAAACGCAATTTATCCGGGAAATGGCGAGAAATGACAGTAAGTAACGATTGAAACGGTCTTGTATCCTGTGAGAAGATGGCAAAAATAGAAAGATGATTCTTCCTCGAGAATTTGACGGAGTTAGGCTCAACCTCGATTTCAACACAGCCCGGTAAGTATAAATCTCTCTTATCTTTTGCCCTCAACCGTCTTCATCTTTCTTCGCGAAAGGATTCTCCAATGTATGAATTAGATTACTTCTAAATATATTCAAATAAAGAATATTTTTGTTTCTGAAACAAAATATAGCAATCTACAATAAATAAATTTTCTATCAGAAATGTCTTTAAAAATGTGTATTGGGTCATTGATTCCATTGGAAGGTAATTTCATTCTTCTTTCAAACGTATAATAGGTTCTTTTACGAATTCTTTTCGTATGCACGGAACGTGGAAAAGATGAAGTAACTTCCGATAAATAGAATAATAAACGTTTGACAACGATCTACTGTCGGAATTTTCAAAGTTATCCGTTATTTATTTATTGCGGGCATTGTCGTTTACTGTGCCGCTATATCGCCGTAAATAACCAATTTTCAACTTCCACTTTCCTTTCAGCGCGTTTGATGTCGTCGTATAAATACAGATACCGATAGAGGAAAGCAACAAAGGGACCTAAGAGCGGAACGAAGTCGGACAAGTGTAGTGAACGAGACAGAGAGGACAGTGAGACGACGAAAAAGTGGAAAGAGGTACATCGTGAGCTTCGCGAAGGCGAGTTTCAATGATGGAACTTCGGATTAACTTGGCTACTTCCTGTGTGTCCTGCTGGCTCCGGCTCCGAGAAAGAGAAGCGCTAGAAATTCCGCTCTCTTCTTTCCCCCGTGGGAAGAAGCGACTCTATCAATGGCCGTCTAAAGACACGAATTTATTAGACCCGACGGTCGACGACCGGCAACTGCGCCATCCCGATCGCGAGAACTTCGAAATCCTCCACGCTCTAAGCTCCCACTACTTTCGAACCGTCGCATCGGGTGGTCAATAGTTGTGATTCCAGCCAGACCCGGCAGCCAGAACCTGAAATGGATCTCACAGAATCTGCGGAGTCATTGGTTGAGGCGAGACCTTTGAGTTTCAATAGACAAGTTTTAAACTTTGAGAAGTCAGATAGATAACAAATGCCATTGATGTTGTGATAGCAAAAAGAGATAGAACAAATTTGAGCAGAGTATATCGTTGCTCGAATATACGACATTATTAATCACTTATAAAATCAAATGTAAATGTGATGATTTTTTCAATAATAAAAATTTACTTTATTACTAAATAGCTGTAAAATTATTATAGAAAATATTATTTATATTTGATAGAATTATCTATTAATTTTACATAAACTTATTAACAATTATTTTATCTCTTGCGTAGTTCACAACTTGAAAGCTCACTCTATTCATTTAGAAAATTTATTTTGCTTATCTAGAATATTCATTTTATAATGTTTTTTTATAAGATAAATTCGCGCTGTAGAAACGCGATAAGGAATCAGATGATGCTCGAAAGAAATGCTGGATAGCGAATCGTTGATCGTAATTCCTTCGCGAAGTCTTCCCAATGCGGACATCGAAGTGGCAAGCAATGCAAGTTTGCGAGGTCAACAGTTTACAAAGCAAGGGAGCAAACGCAAGGGGCAGTATGGAGAGACAACGGAAAACCGGGAGGTGTGCTCTACTGAAAAACGAAGAGGGATAAAGTCAATTCCGAAGCGCATCTCACAGTTTGCCATCAAACCTGGCAACGCGCCAGTGCAACCTAAAAACTTGGTAGACTCGCTTGTACTATCCCTTGCTATCTCCGTTGAGATTGGCTACACGATGAGGCAAAAAATCAGCCGCAAATATATGTATGATTAATATATTTGAAATAAATATAGCTGAATAAAACAAACATTATTACGAGAAAGCGACTCTGAAATTAAGCGGCGTTTTTTTATCTCATGTAGAGGAGTTAAAAACAGAGCTGTAATTTCACGAAATTGATCAAAACACACGTGAACTATAAACTAATAAACTGATTCGACAAGCGAGTCGCAAGCTCCTTTCAATCGAGCGTGACGTTTAATCTACTGGTGGCCGTCTTGGGATCGATTTTCTTCGAGCGCAAAACAACAGACGCGATGTCCTTTTTACGTGCGAAATACGCGACGTACGCCACGGGCGTATTTCCGACATGCCGTCGTCTCGTCTAATTTGCGTTCGAGTGGGGACACTTTAATTTGGCCAGGTAGCTCTCGCCGTTACTAGCGAACTTCGTCTGTAATTTACGGCCAACGCCGGAAGTGTTGGCCGTGCCCAAGGCGTAATATGTACCGGAGGTATACGTCGAGATGTGCCTGATGAAAGGCAAACGAAGTGTGTCACTGCATTAAGAAAATTGATATGAGACGAAGTAAGTGCGCTTCTTACTTAAAATAATGCCTCTTAATTATTTGCGCCTGAACAATTACTCGATGAAGGTCAAGTCTGTTAAAAAATAAAGTCTAATCTAAGATTGACAGAATCATCAAGTATCATTATTTAATATTCCTAAAAGTCTATCAAAGGATCTTTCTGCGATCAATCAAAGGTCTCGATAATTTCGCTAAGAAAAAATTATTTTTATTTTGTACAATGATTGCTAACTGTATGCGTAACCGTGTACATCCTGTACGTAATGATATAGTATTCATTGATGATGATACGCTCTTTCGATGTAGACTGCATCACTGTGCTAAGAGTTACAGCGATGATTTTGTCATAGCTACGTTACGTTTCCATCATGGGAGATTTCTGGATCAAACGCGCAAATATATCGCATAATTCACGTGAAGATTCACGAGTAACAATAGCTGTAGGCATCGAGCTGACCGCGGTGACTAATTAAACTTTGCGCGGGACATACGTGAGTTAATTAGTACGTGAGTAGTGAAGGCCATCGGCTATCGAAACAAGCAGTTAATTAATAATGCCATGCGCACGCGTTTCGCATACATGGACAACACATGCGTTTGTCGAAGTTTCCGATTCCGCGCACTTTCCAAAAAAAAAATTGCGTAATTATTAATCGGATGTTGCTGACACTAAAATGTGCCTGGACCGAAATGAATCTGGCTCGCCATTAAATCGGCGTACTTCTCTATCGTTTATGTATCGAATAGTATTATTGTAGTAAATTTAATTTAAATAATGCTAATCGCAGTGCATTACAAAATTGCTGACAAATTTATACATAATACTATTGGCTCGTACTTGTCTACATTAATTCGAATAACAATTATCGATGTATTACACATAAATGTAACACGAGTATAAATATATAATCATAAAAAGTAAAATATTTATGTAATAAATATGTATAATATATGTGTAGATACTGTATAATTACACTGTAAAAAATTTATGTAAAATTACACCTATTACAGTGGGTAATTATGAAACCCACTCTAAGTTGTAAATTTTACAACTAAAAACTGTAAATTTTTGCGTATATATATATATATATATA
>VBVR01000027.1:1935-103389 GCA_011638315.1 Tetramorium parvispinum
TAAAGGCAATTAAAAGATTAATAAATATAAAATAAAAAATGCTCGATCGGTAACTTTGTCACTTTAGGATCCCCTTAATGACTATAAAATTTCCTATATCCTTTACCGTATCGTTATGTATATATTTACCGGTTTAATTTCTTTCAATGCAAAGTCGCGCGAGTATAATGCTTAAAGTCGAGTGAAAAAAAGTGCTATGGTCACGAATACAAGGATACTTTGTACACTGTCACTTCGAAGAAAGAAATACACGTCGAAAATTAAAGGAACATAATGAAATAACAGGCCCGCGAGAACATCGCTGATTTAATCGTCATTGAGCTCCCTTGGACTCCCTCGACGGAATCAGCGCGTTCTCGGTGGTGCGATCAACGGGCGACACGTGGCACGTCGCTTACCGCCGGTCACCCGTGAGTACACGCACCTGTAAACCCGGTTTTCCGGTGGTCGCGCGTGCAATTATCGTGCCGCAATGCCCGTCATTACACCGAGGCCGGCGCATATGTCAAGAGAAGGCAAACGTTAATACGCGACGAGAGAGAGAGAGAGAGAGAGAGAGAGAGAGAGAGAGAGAGAATGAGAAAGACAGGGCGGAATTTTCATCCGGTCTTCGGTATCTGGATGCATTGCATGGATACTGTTGATTACGTAAGAGTCGTGTACTGGTCTCGCGCACGCGATACCATTTCGCACCTCCCACGTTATGCGCCGTCGCGCAAGTTGGAGTCTTTATTTAATACGCATCCGGGAGCGATCGTGCGCGCGAAAATTATTAATATACGTAAGGCTAAATATATACTGGATCCGCACGCGATATTATTTCGCACGTTGTTTCTCGCGGCCGTATGACGCGAATAGTTGCGTTCCTGTTCGCTTCACAGGTACTTGTACGCGCATATGTTCTATTACAGTATAATATGAATAGTACACACCTTCTAGCCCCATGCATTACGTCGCTTCGCACGATTGTTACGTTAATTGCAAACGGATGCGCTGCTCTAAATGCTGTCACCTTCTTCCTTCGATTTTTTTAAATTTCAAGTATCAACAGAGACAAAAAGGCGAATTAAATTTGCTCCACGAAATTTATTAAAAAAGAAATTGTATCACGATCCCTTACAGATCTGCCATTACTGACGGCCACGACGCGGGTGTCGTGTACAATGTAGTCGAGCGTGTCACGCAATCACTGTCAAGCCGTGCGAAGCGTGCACGTGCGCGCGGCTGGAACCGATCGTGCAGCGGCTAATCGTAAATTAGGATCGAGTGAAAAAAAAGGCACGCAAGTCCCGTCATTAACATAGTTAATCGCCGGAAACCTCGTGGTTCCGGTACTCGACTGTTCAAACATCCGAATTCATGCAATATTATTCAAAACGGCGTGTTATAAACAATTGGCGGATAATGATGAGCTTTGCTATATATCTAATTTATTGCAAAAATGATGTAGAATGTCATAAAAGGGAACTTTTCTTAGTGCAATAGAAAGAACGAGCTTTTTTAATTATTCATTATATTAAGTGTTTCGCTCTGTAGAAAACAGAATATAATTATTTTTGTTTAGTTAATATTTGAATTTAGCTTTGAATAATAGTGAAATGGTCTGATATTGTATTTTTGCTAAAAACCTTTAATTACACGCTTCGTTTTCTACATGATTACGTGCAGATCTTTACGCGTAAGTCATCGATACTCGGTAATTATTATAATTAATTGTCTCCGACGGGAGAGACAATTTACCTGTTACGATCTATTATGCCACATATGCCATTCTTCTGTGAAATCAATTATTCTTCCCGAATCGTTAATTGTACTGCGACCCTTAGGTACAACAAAGTCACGTCAGGTGACTCGACGTAACATGCTTACGTAGAAGCGGCTCATCAAAAATTAATAGCCGTAGTTCTCGTGGGCGTACCAAAAAGGGAAAACCTTGAACAGCCGGTACAAACTTTACCCGAGCGACGTTCGACAATGTATCATGTCGTATGAACGGTAAATTATATAACTTTTCAAAAATTATAGAACTTTAATTAAATGTGTAATTGGATTAAAATCTGGACTTATGAATCTAAGGGAAATAAATCATAGGGACACTGAATGAAAACGCTATCACTCTGATGAGAAATAAATAGGGATTAGGCGCTAATTAAAAATCTTTGTCTGTCTGAAAGAAAGTCACATTATAATACATCATAGAAGGGAAAAAAAGATCCAGGTGAGCACTTACTCAGCAATTTCGTGTCACGGCGACGGAATGGAGGATTTCTGACACCACGTGCTTTTTTTCTCAATGAACCCTCTTTGTGCCGATTACATACGTGAATAACGTGACGTGCATTCGTAACGGAGCTAATCAAATTAGAAAGTTAATCGAAGGGGAGCGACACTAGTTTATTCTGATTTCTCAACGACGGAAACTTATTATTCTAACAATAAAGAAAGAATTAAAGTTCTAGCGAAAATTCTTACCCGCTCATACTTGTGTGCACGCGATGTTAAATATAGCTCCGGTATATTAAAGAATAATATGGAAAAGAAAGGAAAGTTATTTCCATGCTCGAGAATTGCAGATCTAATGTAAAAGCAAAATTCTTTAAAGTAATTTCATTATTATATCAATGGCGAATTACATATCTCTGAGTATCTTTTCTGTACGTAAAAAAAATTCTTGACGAATTTGAATGATAAATCGTTGAAAGAAAAATTCAAGAAGCTTCTTATTAAATTATTATCTACAGACAAAATAAATTTCCAAAAATCGTAAAAATTACTCATTTTTTCATTTATTTCAATTATATTTTATTATTTTGTAAAAATTATTATTTATTTTAATTGTTTTAGAGATTTATCATATTATTTACATTGCAATGCGAAACTATCTTGCAAGTATCGCTCGCAGCTGCGCCCAAAAATGACACAAGACTATTTTCACTATGTTGCGCGGTTGGCTATCGATCAGCATTTTTTATGCGAAAGGACGCATGTGACGTGACACGAAAAAAAATTTGCATGCCGTCGACACCTTGCAGCCGCGACGCGCCGTTTGAGAACTATCGAAAAGTCATCGGATCGACATTAGACTAATGTTTGCAAGCGCAAACTGCGCCGCGCTTGTCGAACTTTGCGTGATCGATGGGCGTACGCTAAATTGTTTCCCCGGGTGCAACACTCGTTGACACATATGAGAAAACACATTCTTCATCATAGCTTTTTAACTACCGGGTGAAGTATTTCTGTGATGTTTTAACTCTAAAAATTTAAGATTTTGTCGAAGCAAAATTTTTATTTCAATTAAATCGAGAAGTCAGATCTCTTTAATTTTTCCTATTAAAGAAGCTACGTGTATTTATTTATTATTATTTTCCAAAAGAACTTTCAGTGAGATTTTTAATTCAAAATGTTTAATTGTCAAAAGAGAAAATTTATGAAATAAAATATGATAGAAGTATTTAAATATAATAGAAGTATTTGTAGAAGAGATTATAGAATATTAAAATTTCAATATTAAAATAAAGATTTTTTAATTCTTTTTAAGATATAAGCTGCTTTTATTTATATTATCAAAATATTAAAACTGTTAAAAAACAATACACCATATTTCATCTTTAATCTTTTTCGCGACTTTACAATCTCCCTTTCTCGTTTTGTTAAACGCGACGGTCTGCGCGTTTTTAGAAAGGGTGGAAAATCTGACTATGTCCGATTCACCCTCGACTCTTAGCGCAACATGACATATGTTACGTGCGTGCACGAGCGGCGCGATACGCGTTCATGCAAACAGGGTTAAATAATACGCCCCGTGTAATTGCACACCGACATACTGTGTGCGGCTACAATATGCCGAGGCGATATCACGGGGGTGGACGAGAAAAAAAAAGGAAACGACTTTTATTTCTCCGTAGTTGTTTCTCTTCTTGGGGATGCTGATTATCGCACTGTTAGTCTAGCTTTAATTATTCAATTCCAAGTTAGCGATTCTTTGACCCATTTTAAATTACAATGCTAAGAATATAATGTAGAGAAGAAAATCAGATCACAATTAATTTTTAATATGTATTCTATATACCTATAACTTTTCTAAGACTTCGAATAATTTTTCATATGAAATTGTTAGAAAATCCAACCCCTCAATAAAATTTTCCTCAACCGCAAGAGAGTCAGATTGACCATCATGGGTTGCTGTCGCGAAAGACAGCGGTCATCGGACAATAAAAATGTTATGACAGGCTAAAGCGCTCGCGTGAGAGGGTTCGGTTTACCGGGGCGAAGGGCGGACTATCAAGAAGTCAGCCCTACAACCCGGCCCGAGGAAAAGAGAGAGAAAAAAAGAGTGAGCGAGAGCTGGTGGTTACGTGTATAGTCCTGGTCTCGCGGGCGTGAGGGTGCCGTGAAATTGTAGCATCATCCCGCCAGGACTTCTCCAGCCGGCGGCAGCCGACCGGGGGCCGATGGTGGTTCACCGCCGCCTGGGCGATGCTCTCCACGTCGCGCTGCATTATTGAGCCTGGGAAACGGCCAGGTGGTCCGGGCGCCTATCGGGTCCGTGACGGGCGGCGAGGAGCGATTGTGGGAGGGCAGGCGAGAGGGGCGGTAGCCCTGAGGGCCTGCGAGGGGACGCAAAGTCACGGGAGAAAGAGGGTCCGCCGTCGATGGGTCGCTTGAGGAAGACACGCGACCTCCTGGCTCCTCGACTTTGTGACCGCGCGCGGTAGACACATGCGGCTCGCTCTCTCTCTCTCTCTCTCTCTCTCTCTCTCTCTCTCTCTCTTTCTCGTCGATTTTGCTCCGGCCATTACGGCGCGTTCACGAAGGTGGCCATCGCGAAAAAGAGTCTCGTCTTGTCTCGTCGCATCGCTTTGCATTTTGATATCCTGCACGATTTTTTTTGATGAATTCAATGAGCATGATTGGAATTATATTCAGATTAAATATAAATAAAAGGTATATTCAACTCATTCGTTAACATCCAGAAAGTTTCATCGATTGCAATTTTTAATATTTAAATCATTCAACATTATATTTGTCAAACTTGCGAATGTTTGTTTAACCTTCCGTCAGCAATTTGGCCTTTTAAAGCACAAGACGAAATTATTTTCTCGAATATCTCCTTGTAAATTTTTGTATAGACAATTGGATTTAACATTTTGCTTCAAAACCTATTGGATATTGTAGTAGAAATGTTGACAAGTAACTCAGAATTTTTTTTAGATTTTTTGAAAGCTTAGAACATAAAAATAGGATGAACTTAAAAGATCCATTTCATTAATGACGTTGATAAGAAAATGATTAAATAAAACATAAAAAATTTCTGAACGTGCTGAAAGTGCTTGAACAGTACGATATGTTTAATTTTATTAAATCGGAGTTGTCGATTTTACACGGAACGGAGATTTCACGGCTCGTTAAAATAGCGGAGAGACATCCGGCGACATGATCGATTGCGCGAAACCGTCTCGGTCCCTTCTTCGCGATATTACTCGCATCGAGCTTAAAGCGACCGCATCGGAGAGCAGTGCGGAATCGACGAATGTCGCGGGCGATGTTTAGCGATCCTCGCTATCGCATTACATCGTGTAGTATATGCAAAGTGGCACGTATCTCCTCTCCCCTTGGAGAAGTCCGAAGTGCGGCTATAGCGTATTTACAGCGAGGAAATCGCGCAAGGAAATCCCACAGCGGATAATGAGGAGAAGCGCTGGCTCTCCTTCGCGTATGCATTTCTCATCGTACAGCGCATGCATAATGCAGAGACGCTCGTAGTTGCGTCAGTGACTCATAGCGATATTGCCTGCGACGTATAATATTATCGTCGTCACTTTAAAGTCTGGCACTCTTGAGGGGAAGTATCGTTCCCTGGGTTTCCTCGCGGCGGCATTTTAGCGCGAGATATTATGACTTTCCAATGTTGGCGTTTAATTCTGCATTTCAGGAATCTTTCTTAATCTTCTCCGAGCTATGCGTCTCGAGGAAGATTACTAATAGATAAACGATGCTGATTACATAATCTATAACAAATAGAATAACATTTCTACGAGCTACGATGATTTCGTTAATGAACTTGTTTTCGTTTTTCTTCAAATTCTTGGCTGATAAAATATTATGTTACAGATATAGCTTTATATATGTATCTGAGCTAAATTATCACAATGTAACAAATAAGATATGAGAATTATTTGCTAATTTTTTACTTCTAAAACTAATTTTTTTGTTTTCGTTTTTAAAAGGTTACGAGATGCTCGATAGTTTAATCTTAAATCTTTACAAAAATTATGTTTCATCATGCAGTGATGAGAAATTTCGTGTGCGAAACACGCGTCTAACACCACTATAGTCATATAAAAATAAAGTTGTTTGATAAAAGGTTCTTTAAAATATATTTTTTTTTTATAAATGTTCTATCAAATCTCTTGTCTATTAAATTTGATAGATAATTTGATTTAACTACATCGAGTCCTTTGATTCTTATGGAATATGTGAAATGTTCTCAGTAATTTAGAATTAAGCGTACGACGAGGTCTTTCCATGAAACCAATTTTCATTGCAAGCAGGTGCGTCGGACATGGAGGAAAATGGTCGCGGGGAAACACTGTGTAAGGTCTGCGGGGACAAGGCCTCTGGGAAGCATTATGGCGTGCCGAGTTGCGACGGATGTCGCGGTTTCTTCAAGCGGTCTATCCGCAGGTACGCGAGGTAATTGACTTCTCGCCTGATTATAAGCGCAATATTTGCAAGTGATCTCATCCTACAGATTTGCTAATTGTTCTTTCGTTATAATTGTACGCCGTGCTATCTTTCTTTCTCGGGAGACTTCTCCGCAGGAGATTTCTCATAAAGGACGCTTTGAAATTGCATGTGCGCAGGAATCTGGATTACGTGTGCAAGGAGAACGGGCGCTGCATCGTGGATGTGTCGCGGCGCAACCAGTGCCAAGCCTGCCGTTTCACGAAGTGTCTTCAGGTCAACATGAAACGAGACGGTATTGTCGGTGAATAACAGTCTTTTGAAGTAATTGATCGTTCATGTTTGCAATTTCGCCGAAATTATCCCCGTCAACATATATTTTTTAATACTAATTTTGCGATGGATTCTATACCGATTTTGAGCATTGTGCCTAAATTCGTTTCTAATAATACGTATTTGTCCGTTGAATAGTATTTTTTGAAAGAAATGAAAAAAAACGTATTTTGCGGTATCTTCCCCTCGATTGCTAAGACCACCGTGCGGCACTCGAAATGTTTGCACGGAAATATCCAGTGGAGTGTGGCTAAGCGAGATATGTATATTCTATTTCCTGACAGTCGCAGAACTCCCTGGAACCTGACAGGTCGAGTTTTAACGGAAATCAGTGTTTTAGCACCTGATTACAGATCATCGCATTTTCTTGTTATTATTATCGAAATGACTTACAAGTTTTCGAGCAAATCACAATTTTTAAATTGCTTAAATGTTGGAAATATGCTAAACAAGGTTTTTAATATTATCAATTTAATGTCTGCGCAAAAAAAAAACGACAAAGAAGTCATCGGAGAAGATGAAGAAACAAAATATTTATTAATTATCTTTTTAAAAACGATGCTCTTTAATCTCTTCAACAAGATGCCTGACGTAACAAATTATATTATTCTTGTAGACGTTAGGGCTATCACTGTATTCTCCTTGTGCGGGATAAGCTTCGTATTCTATATTGATACGCGAAAGCTGCGTTCCGACACAATGCGGAACTTTTAGATGCGCCCCGTAGAATAGAATATATCCGTAAAGTGCTGCGAGTTCGATATTACAATGCACGGGTGACGCCTTGGCCGGCGCGACGGAAGGGAGACTGCCTGGAAAAAGCGAAGTGTCCACACTTTGCTTCCACATCTCACATCCCACACATCCACATGAAACTCTATACCTCTGCTTACCGAACGGCAGGATCCGGTGGCGAGCGGTGTCAGAAGCAGCCTGGCGTTCACAGCTTTTGTAAACATCTCCGGCCCCCTTTGCGTCGAGCGATAATCCAAACACTTGATTGCTGAGATATCAATTAGCGAGCAGAGAGGTGCCATTAAAGGGCCACTGCATTCCTCGCGTCTCTCTTTTTTTCCTCCCTCGTGCGAAAATGAACACGCAATCGTGTGGAGAATCATAATAATTATTTTAATTGTACGGAATTATGATTATTACGCACTAATCTTAAATTAATGTAATAATAATTATTACCTTTTGTTAGATACTTAAAAAAAACTAAATAAGCGTATACTATTCATTAAACTAAATAAAAAAATTAATTAATTGTATCCAAAATGACGATACAAGAATTTCTGACGATTAGACGAGAATTTAATGACATCGTATTATTTTAATTGTACGAAATTATAATTATTATGTATTAATCTTAAATTAATATAATAATAATTATTTTTATTAGATATTAAAAAAATCTTAATAAGCATATACTATTCATTAAACTAAATAAAAAATAACTTAATTAATATAAGATGATTGTATCCAAATGGTACGGTACAGAAATGTTAGACGATTAGACGGGAATTTAATGAGATTATCGTTTTTTAGCTGTACAACACGAGAGAGCACCCAGGAGCACGTCTTCTCTCGTTGCGGCGGCGAGAAGGACTTCTTCGGGTCTTTACACGGGCATCCCTAACGTCTATCATCATGCAAGCAGCACCTACCATCCTCTCCTGTATCCCGCATTGTTCCCCTTTAAACCCACGGTACCAACATTTACCCCGTCAGTTGGTAAGCAATAAATATAAGCGGATCATTGAGTCGATATTTATTCTTTTCACGATAAAATACATTGCACGTTGTCTTGGCAGCGCATTTCTTGCCACGGCCGTCTCCGGAGTCCTTGTCTATGACTACCGCCAAGGAAGACGAAGTTACCAGCTCCGAGGAAGCGGCAACTGTCGATGTCAGAATCGAATCCAAAGGTATAAATTAATTATAATAAATAGAGCTTTATTGTTGTTTTGTGAATAACAGATTTATATTAATGTTTGTGTTTGTGTTTCGATTCTGAAATGGCGATCTCGTCGGGTCGTAAAATCAATATTTCTTCTTGCCGCGCGTGTAGCAGGAGATTCAAACGGATCTGTTTGTCGTAGAGGAACTAGTGAGCACTCGCTTGGCGCCGCCGATTATCACTTCCGTCTCATCGGAATACATGCAAGGCTTGTCTCTCCTGCCGACCGAAAATATCTACGAGTTCGCGGCGAAATTACTTTTCTTCGCTGTGCGATGGGCGAGAAGTATACATTCCTTTCTGCAAGTAAGCTCCAATCACGTCTTCTGTTGAGCTTTTCAACCTGCTTTTCCTAAAATAACATACTTAAGATTAAAATTTGTACAAAATTGAATAGAGTTAAGAAGATCGCAAAATAGCTCTTTGTACTCGCGAGAAATAAAAATTAATCATGCTGTTGTTTTTTTTTTCTTGCAAGCTTCCTTATAGAGATCAAACCGTCCTTCTGGAGGAATCGTGGAGCGAGTTGTTTGTGCTGACGGCCGCGCAGTGGAACTTTCCCGTGGATGAGACCACACTGGTGCCCGTGGATCTGCCGCTAGAGCGGAGGGAAGTTCTTCTTGACAAAGCGAGAAGGCTGAGGGAACTCTTAGCAAAGTGCGCCGCATTGAGGGTGGATCATTCGGAATACGCGTGCTTGAAAGCTATAGTTCTCTTCAAGGCCGGTAAGCAAATTAAGTCAAATCGATCTCTTCCTTTTAAACGTTCTTTTTCTTCTTTCTTTGCTTTATTTATCTGGAGCTTCAATCGTAACTTTATTATAATGTAATCTCACATTTGTATTTAATAATTAACTATGTTTCCCGAATTCTATCATTTTTATCGATTGCATAATTGTTTAGCGTTTCTTTTCGTTTTTAATATAAAATATTAATATTAATATTTCTTTTAACGTCTGAATTTTTTGTGACATATTTTTTAATTGTTTATAGAGTCGCGAAACCTCTGCGAGCCGGGGCGAGTATCGGCGTTGCAGGAGCAAACGGTAGCGGTGTTCTGCGAGAGGGATGCGCGCAGGGTGGGTCGATTGTTGCTGCTCTTACCACCAGCGCGTGCACTCTGCCGCGTCACCCTGCACGAACTGCTGTTCAAGCCGACGGTCGGCGATGTCAGCGTGGAGCGACTGCTCGGCGACATGGTCGGTGCCCTTAGGCCCACCTAACTGCTGGCACGAATACGCCCGTTGCTCTTGGGATACCGCGTGTGTTTTACCGACACCCCTTTATCGGCGAGCGTCGAAATTCAAACCGAGGGATGATCATGCCGAGATAAAATTGAAATGCACTTTCGCGTTGTATGATTGTCCATAGAAGAAATACGCATCTACATGCAGAATCGGTCCCTGAATTATTTACTTTTCTTGAAAATAATTAAATATTAAATCGAGGAACATGGAAATATCGACTTCGATGTCGTGTAAGTTGCGTAATGGGATCGATTGTTTTAGATATTGAAGATTGTTAGTGTAAACGTAATGATATAGTAATTATTATCGTTAAAATTATTGGAACAAATCTATGTTGTTAATACGGAGATAAGGACAAATCTTCTACAATTCTGTGTCACTAATATCAATTATTTAATTAATCGAATCTAATCTAGCAGTAGATTTCTTGCTCCCTTCTAAGATAATTTTAATTTAACTTTAATTAACTATGATTGAAAGTTCCTCGTTTTATGTGTAATACTTTACAATTAAAGATGTAATCTGAGAAGGAACAGCCGATTAAAGAGCTGATTAACGAAAATATTCTAAATAGATTATCCTAGTAGACTAATAATCGTGAATAGGATAGATAAGCAATAAGTGAGATAATTCTCGTTGCCAGCTAGCTTATCGAATTATGATACGCCGCGTTGGTCGTGCCGATAAAACGCGCAAAACGCTGATAAAGGGACACAGCAGAAGGGAAGCGTTCAAGGTTTCGTAATGCAGTTTAGTCAGAATATCGATTCGCGATGGATGGAATTACGGCGCTGTTGTCAATCGCATCAATTCTTTCCGTGTGTATGTGGTATTATATATGCATAAATGGGCTTTGCGCAATGTAATATTTATGCACCTTAAGTGAACACATATGTACATACCTGTCCTAGATATAAATAACTTTACCGATGACCGTAGAGCATAGGTAAATTACATGTAATGCATATTATAAAGCGGCGCAAATTCGCATATTCGTGTAATTATTTAATTAAGGTCGATTAATAGTCTCATTTATTACGTTCGCCGTGACACGTCAGATATGAAGTGAAAATCGATCGTTGTCATTGCCAGCATTATCCTCGGTAATGTTATCTCTGTATAGTATTAATTATTTGTGCTTGAATGACTCAAGATTATTTCGAGTCGGTCATTTATTGATGCTCATCGCATCAAATTAATATTGTTTTCAAAAATTGTTCTTCATAATAATTAAATTTGAATAAATTCCTTTAGAAAAGATACATACACTTTTCTTTTCCTCAGTGATTTTTCTCATATAAAAAGCGTTTGGATAATATAATTTTTTAATGTAATTAAGAATTTGTAATTGAGTTCCTGTGCGAAAAAATACTACAAAAATTCTTAGTTCATGTTGCAACTTTTAGATTTTAAGAAAAGAAAAGGATAATTTTTTAAATAGTAAGAAGGAATACAAATATAAATATAAATAATATAACTTGGAATATAAATATCAATTAATAGTTATTTTTATCACATAGAATAGATTTTTGCAGAATTTTACAATATTTTACAAGCGCATTTTTTCTCACGACTCATTTTATATTTAATATTTTATTTGAAAGACTTTATATTGTGGCAAATAAAAATAATCTCTGTAAAGAATAATCAACACGTTCGAAATCATTAGTAGGTATAATTAATGTGGAAGATGTTGGCAAGAGGGCTTGACACAGACGGATTTTTTTTTATTAACTAGAATAATTTATTTTTCTCTCATGGTAGAAAAAGGAGAATGTATCTTAACTCACGAACTGCATTGTACTTATATATATATACAATTACATACAATCCTCAATTGAACGTTACACATAAACTCATTACACATCGATTTCTCATTACTTCCTTGTCCTCGTGAATGCTTTCCCGAAAGAAAGAATTGCTCGCTATATTATCCGAAAATACGATCGGCCATGGTCCGGTTGTCTCAACGGAGTGGAAAAGTTGTTTGCAAATGTAGTTGTGTGTGAATTTTTTTTCTTATTCCTGCGCGTGGACTGAGAGAAAGGAAACAGGGAGACAGTGGAAGACAGAGTTCGAGAGGAGAAAAAGGCGAAAAAGTGGAGAACTCTGCGGGAAGTTTTCATGTGAAGGAGCTGCGCGCGCGTGTACGTGTATGTGTATGTCTGTACATGTGTTGTATCCAACGTGTATAGATGGAAGGATTTTCGGATGGACGTTAATTATCGATGGGAGCATTTCGTGACGGAAAGATTTTTTTTCGAGGCTCACATTCGCATGTTCTCGTTAGCTCGATATCTCCGTCTGCCGAATCGCGCGTCGCGACTCTCGTTCGTGTGTAACCATTCTCGGACAGTTAAGATTACTGATAGCAAGCGGTAGCTGGAAGAAAACGAAAACACCCGACCGAGCGACGACTCGAGAAATTCCACGACCACGATTTTTGACACGAGGGAGGTACATTTGAACTGGCGACATGCTCAATTTCTCAAATATCTCAAATATGAAGTTCATCGGATTAAATTTTGTCGCGTGTTAAATTCGAAAATTTACTTCTCTTCTCGTAAAACTCGTAAATCGTTGGAAGCTTCAAATGTGTCTCTCCCTCATTTCTGCTCTGACTCGCTCGGCCGTTTTGCGTGAATCTTTTCCATCGTTTTCAACATCTAAACGGATATTACTTAATGAACAAACGAACAAACAAAAAAAAAAGAAGAGAAAGAGATCTCTCTTCGAAATCTACTCATGAGTTACCTGTTCTCTTCCGTGATCCGCCGGTCGCTCTTTATCATATACGTGGTATATATTTATATACTGTTCTCCTTAATAGCATTTTTTTTTTAACGCGCTTACATTCAAATAGACTTTTATTAGAGTTACACAGTTAATGATTTGCATTTAAACCTGATTCACCTGCGTGTGCCCGTTATTTTCTCGTTCATCCATTACATTCTCACTCTTTCTCTCTCTCTCACTCTCTTTCTCAATTTTTTTTTTAAATAATCGCAATTTTCTTTTTTCTTTCTTTTCGTTTACGTGAGGAATTGTTCTCGTTCTCGTTTGCCAATGTTCGCTCACGCGCGTGCCTCACCTCGATCCCACTGAGTCCCGGCGTTATCGATCGGAGTAATCAAAACAACAAGAGAAATATGATGTTGTGTCTCTTCTAATGGTGAAATCAACGATAATTGATGAAGTCATTAATTAATGGCAAATTACTATTTCAATTATTGGTACATCAAGTATTTGTCGTTATTGATCTCCTCATTAAAATATGCAACGTATCTCTTAGTTATAACGTTCGCTGGATTGCAATTTCAATAAGAGACGAATAGTGCAATATATCAAACTCGCATCTGAATTTTTAAAGACGCGGAAAATTCCCGTGCCGGAATCACGTACACTACACATTCAGGATCGATTGAGGACCGAAGTTCGCAGGCGCGTTAACGTTACATAAAGAAAAAGACGCGCGTACATTCGTGTTCGCTGAATCTCTCCTCTTCCTGTTTTTTTTCCTGACTTTTCATTTGAATGCGCGATGAAATATCGCCGACGCCTTACTTCTACCTTGGCTCTTTCTCGTGTTTTTCTTCTTTCTTAAAAGATAAAAAAAAATGAGTCAAACACAACGGCATTTCTACTATTTTCCTCCATTTCAACACTAATATGTAAGGACAAAAAACTAACAGATTTCGGCGTAATAACAATTCGCCGTGAGCTGATGGCCCGAAGGGAGCTCCGAGAGAGCAAATATGAACAAGTCCGGATTTTCGGCACGTTCATTTCTCTTTATGCGATTTGGCCTTCTGCGCACTTTCTTCGCAAACTCTCGGAATTTTCGGACAAATCGGCAAACAGCAAAATATAACAGATTGTCGGCTCTGATGATCATCGTTGCGGATTCTCGATGATGCCCTTTATTCGCAATCGCGAATGATTGATCAATCAAGTAACTATAATTATTATGCTCTCGTTCTCTGCAAAATCTAGATTATTTCATCGTAATCCTCTTTTTCTAGAGAAGAAAAAAGATATTCCGATATCCTTCTTTTTCTGAAGAAAAAAAAGAATTTCTGCTGTTGAAAAATCGTATCCTTTGTGAATTTCCAGAAAATCGATGCGACCCCTAAATATTTGGCAGTGATATTTCACCTTATTAATTAACAATAATATTAATTAAGGATGTTTATATTTTTTTCAATTTTTCTTAATTCAAGGCACAATATTCGCTGGAATTTCACGATATCTGTTTGTCAAATCTGATTATTATAAAATCTTCATAGAAATTTGTACGTAATTAAATTACGGAAGAGCAGAGAAAAATTCCGCGATCGGGAATATTGGAAATTGTCGAGAAAAGTCCGCAATTTCGACGATCCTACACTATATACATTCGCGAGGGAGAGCACCCGCAGGACGTCGACGCCCAAGGAAAAGGGGTTGTATCGAGTTCCTGGGAGCGCTCCATCCCCTCCCGACAGAGCACGCAAACGCAATAATCTATTACCTCGTAACTGTTTATCGTCGTCGTTACGCTCGCACGTTGCAACTATTTTCTATTGAGGGGTGGCGGGGTGTGGGATGGGGTTCATTTGCCTGTGTTATTAGCATAATCGTCGCGCGTTGCTATGACCGTTCGTCTCGTTTCGCATCAATGCGTTTCCGAATTTGCATTCGGCACCCGAATTTGCTAAATCCGCCGGCGATGCCGAGCGCGGAGTCTGCTTCATCTCTCTCTCTCTCTCTCTCTCATCTCGAAGAGATAATTAACGTTACAGCGAATCGATAATTATTACAGGCCTGCCTCGCCCGGCTTCCTTTGTGCAGTTTTTTTTCTGTTTCCGTGGAGGGAGAAGGATAGTCTCGAATGGATTTCTCGCGGCATTATCGATTAGTGACAAAGATACTCGTTTGCGAACGGAGCCGCTGTAATCTTCAGCGATGTCGTGATTTCAATTGATGCTTTCTGTCTCTTTTTCTCTTTGACGAACTTCGATATGCAATGAACGAAGATATATTATTTGCATCGATTGCAACTCGTCTTTCAACAATTATTTCTTAGGAGAGAGAATACATAAAACTCATCTTTGAAATCACAATATTGCATATCGAGCGATATAAATAACTGGCTTTATTATCACTCTATCAATTTTTAAACCAAATTATTTTTTCCTAAAGAAGTTCTTAATAAAATAATATTTAGAAAGAAAATTTAGATTTGCATGAAATCGGGAGAGGCAAACAATGGTTTGTAGAATTACATCAATTAATTGCATCGGTTTCCAATAAATTGTAACACCGCGTTTCGATCGCTGTAACATTATTCAGCCCTTGTTTCTCTCGGCTTCGTTAAAATAAAATCTTTCGTTCCTTCGTCGAAGCAAAATTACGCGCTGTACCATGGCCGGATGACTTAACGCTTAACGTTTATAGCTTGAGAATCTGCGAGGTAGTTTGCGTGTAGGCGCGTCGCGACGCCAGGCGTCTCGACGCCGGTGCTTTCAAATCCCCATTGGTCTATTGTAACAACTATTGCACATATATGATTTGATCTATAATGGGTGTATAGAGAAATCGCGACATTCGATCGTGATAAAAAAAAAAACATAAAGGGTGCGTAGAAAGACATGGTTCTCCTTGCGAACTGCAAATATTAATCGTAGTTAATTAATTAACATGTAAATAGGTACGTTTAAATGCCATTCGGTTACCTTAACTCCCCGTCGTTTCTCTCATTCTCACGCTCTTTCCCTCCCATTCTCTCGTTTCTCTTTCACTCATGCTCTTTCTCACACGCACTCTAAAATCACTCACGCATTCTATTATCTCCGTTACGTTATTGTATTAAAGCAAAAGAAAAAAACTGCAAAATATATATGGCGTATGTGGTGTAGATATATATATATATATGTGTGTAATATATATATATATGTGTGTATATATATATATCGATGTATATAATATAAATTTCTATGGTAAATCTGGCTCATCAATAAACTCTTAAACATTTATTACAGGCGGAGAGAATCGGTCGTTTCTTCTTCTTCTTCCTTCTTCGTAGCGCAACGCGCACCATAAAAACTCCCGCACGTCCGAACTGCAAGAAAGCAGAAGATCTATCGAACGTATTAAAAAGAGTCCTCGGATATTAAGACGTTTTATAAAATATAGATGTTTCTTTATCACCTTAGCAGTTTCTTTCAATCCAGACGCACGGTAAGCTCAGTCAAGCGTGAAACACGTATGCATTCTTCGTGGAAAGAAACACGCGTGCCGAAAGAGATACAGCACGCGCGGTGTACAGAAAGAATAACGCGGCTGTGAAACGTAACGAATTCTGCTTCACCCTCCTGCGTACGCATGTCCCGTTTTTATGTATGTCGGTGTGTGGTTCGCTTTCAACGTCTTTCTCTTCGCTCATTAAAATGATACAACGGCAATTCCTCACTTGTGTGTGCCTACTAAATTTACGATCCGAAAAGAAAACACCTTAGCGGTTGCTCTCCCTCCAGAAGTGGGTATCCTTAAATTTCCCGAAAACGATCTTCCGCTCATTCGCATGCTTCTTAAGCATCGAAAAGGAATTCTTGAACATCTTTTTTTTCCTCCCACGATTAAAAAGTCTCAAGTCGAGGAGCTTACGGCAGTCGTTTCGAAAAAATCGTATCCCTACGAAGATCGAGATTTTTTAAATGGGACAATAACGGATGATACAATTTCTAAAAGATAAGTATGATACGATCTGTTCGAAATAACTGTCGATCAGCTGGTATCTCGATAATCATTTAGAGAAACGGAACTTGAATTTTGCATCTGGAGGAAAGCAGCCCGCTACTTTTTTTTTTCTGCCTTATTATATGCTTACGAACGTTTTATTTCCTATGCTTTCGTGTACTTAATAAGGATTATTCATATAGAGTATGTAGTATGTAGTAAACATTACCCACTAAAAACACCGTAGCTTTTTTCCTCGCGATCGAAAAGTTTTATGCGCCACGTTTGATGCTGCATTTCTACGCGTGTGTCTGTGTGTATGTGTGTGTGTGTCGATGTACGTTTGCTTTCGTGATGGTGAGTGATGAGATTTGCGTAAATTTAGCGATTCGGAATGGCGCAATTGGGTGTGAAGGGGGTTGAGAAAAAAACAAACAATGAATGAAGAAGAAACTATTCTACGTAATGTAAAAGGAGAAAAGTCAACGGAACAAATTGCCAAAAAAGCAAACGAAAAAGAACTGTAACGCGACGACGCACAAAATTTTGCGAATTCATGCGGAAAGGATAGCTCGCGAAAAGGATGATCTTTGAAGGAAGAAACGCGCGTTCCTCATTCGGAAAGGGAATGTTTCCTCTATTTCTCTTTCTTTATCTTTTATTCATGTGTTTACGAATACCCCACGTATCTCAGTTATTTTTTTTAAGAGTTTACTTTGAAGCAAGAGAATTAGCAATAAAGGACAACTGCGTTGCCCTGAATTATTCGGCATGCAAATTTCAGGATAATCTAAGATTTCACATATAATCATTGGCAAGCATTACAATTAATTATTAATTATCTCCTTGTCGCAGAAAAGCACTTTAAGAGAAAACGATCTAAAAAAGGGAGCGCCGTTAAATGAATTTTTCAGGAAACAACGAGGAACGTTTCGCGTTTCTTTTGGCATTCGCAAAGATCAAGAAAAAAATTGTCGAACACACAAAAATATATAGTGGCTAGTAGCACTAGTAGTAATAGGAGTAATGGTAAGTAGTAGTAAGTAGCAGCAATTATATAGAACTTTTTCCTCTACAGATAGAAATAGCAGCGATTAAAGTAAACTAAAGTAGAAAAAAAATGAATTAATTACGGCGAAATTGCCTTAACCACGGGGGAAGAGGGGCACGATTCCCTTTCCCTCGTGCCGATCGTGCTCGGCTCGGCGAGACGATCGCTTCCTCTCGGTCGCTAAACGTTTCCCTCGATCATGGTGATTCGCGTCGCAAAGAATCTCGCCGGAATTAAAATTAAAAAAAAAAAGAAAAACAAAAGGACTCATTACATTTAAGCGAGTGTGAAGCGAATGCAAGCGCGGAGGTTGTCCCCGTCGGCAATGCACAACCTTTAATATCTATATATGCGTATATATGCGTATCGACACCTCGGGGCGAGAACGCGCGAGAGCGAAATCAGAAGCGAGCCGTACTTTCGTTCGCCCTTTCCAAGGGCGAGGAAGATTTTCAACGGGATATCTTTGTCCGTTTTTCGTTTCGAGGCTCCGGCGATCCCGACCACGAGGCGTCGATATTTCGTTTGAGAAAATGGGTGGATCCCCCCAATGTTTATCCTCCATCTACCTTCTTTCACTTATGATTAACATTACGTTATCCCTTTTGACATGCATTGTATCATCGTCCTGTCACTGTAGTCCCTGCATTCTATTTCCGTCACCTCTCTCTTTCTCTCTGTTCCCCTCTCCCTGTTTCTCACCCCCTCCCCCCCTGTGAATGCAGTGTTCATCTTTGCTATTGTGATAGTGTTCCTAGCATTTCTTTTTTTTTTGCACCCCTACTTACTATAGTAACGGCGAGACGACGCGGCGTCGCCGCGTTCGCTATGATTATCGATTAATTAATTATTATTATTACTTCGTTTATGCATGCAACCATCATTATACGTGGGTGTGTGCTTCCTTTCTTCCTCTCCTCGATTATCCTCTCCCTCTGCGCATCGGCGTGCGTATATATAATTAATAATAATATGTACGTACATTATATATATAGAGATACATATAAAAGTATATATATATATTTATATAGTATGCGTGTGTGTATTGTGGCACAGACATGTTGGTGTCCATGTAGCATATCGCTGTCATTCGTTATGTTATTTCGAAATTCTTTTCTAATGCGCTAATGAGGTTTTGGCCCTTTGGTCGCCCTAGCGTCGTGCTGGATCGGACCGATTCTTCTTCTGCTACTGCTGCTGCTTCTTCCTCTTCCAATTTTTTTAGGTATACAATATGCTGTGGCTCTTTGCCTTGTCTTTTGCTCTGCTGCGCGAAAGCTGCGTTCTCGTTACTGGTGTTTTGCCTACGTTTCTGCAACTGCTTCTTTCGTTCTTTATTTTGCTTTCAGTTTCTTTCGCTACGCTCTACTCTTTCTCTATTATAGCGCTTGAGAACTTACTTGCGGTTAATTTAGCAATCCTTTGTCGTCATGGCAGTTTTTCTTTTTGTGAATTTGTGCGATCGTCATCGAGGCACCTCGCGTGGTGACGAGCTCCGCTTTGTATCTGTCGATTTCCATTTTTAGTTTGATTATATATTAGAATTCTTAATCTCTAATCCCTGATAGATTTCCTTTTTCGAATTTCAGACGTGCGAAGATTCATATTGGTTGTACCTTTCGTTTTCTTTCACTTTGATTATCTTGAAATTATAAATTCGATTCGTAATCGATGCGATCTTCATTTTTGAACCAAATGTAAAGGACCAAATTGATTTCTTCCTGAATGAAGATGGAGATGTTGTTTTGATTATTCCAAAAGTTTTAATTTTAATCTCTTTTCGATATTTTTTCTAATTGTAATATTTGAAAATCTTTTATTAATTCTTCAGAATGAAGATTAACGCTTTGATTATTATCTCAAAATTATAATTAAAAAATCCGAATGTTCCTTTTTCTTCTTCAGAAACGATATATTTCACATCTCATTCTGTCATTGCTTTCTATAGGTTGCTTGCATGTTGAAAAATATTGCGCGTTCTGTTGTATCTTCTGTCGCTGTTTTTTCCCCGATTCGCTTTCTCTATATCTAATTTATTCTCGCCGTTGCGTTGGTACGGACGAGAAATTACGAAGCGAATTAGCGCCGCGAGTCGAGAGAATCCTAGGAAAAATCTCGCATCATTTGTGGCAGTCGCGTCGCAAATGCGATGAGCAATTAATTAATATATAATTTATCATTTTACTTTTCCGAGTAATTTTTTTTTAATATTATCAAATATTAAGCGTTAACAAGATTTGAAAAATTACAAATAATTTTAAAAAGTTATAACATAAAGTTATAAATATTGCCGAAAAATACTTTTAACTCTATCAGATTCATAAAAGCAACGAACAAAAGATTAGCTATGATTTTTATACTGTGGTATCTAAAACGACTTAATAGATATGTTCGAGTCTGGTTCGATCGTTCTGTAAAGGTGAAAGGTCGAAGAGTTAATCTCTCAATTCAGAGGGTGCGATGGAATTCCGCGACGCGCGTTTAATTTCGTTATGAGTAATGGTCCCGTTTAAAATCACCATGCGTACGCTGACATGACAGGCTTTGGATCGACATCCTCGTCGGTCAATGGATTACGAGGTCGAGAGTGAAAGATCGTGGTCATTTCGTCAGGATCCGCTCGACTCACGGCAACGTGGTATGTACAGAGCGTTATTTTATGTACACATGTACATATGTACAACGTGCGTTATGACTTGCTGTACGTGGACATTGAGGTCGGAGGATAATGTTGAAAAGCAGGTCGGTTAACCCGGCAGTGGTACGGCCCAGGGATGATCCCCAGGCCGACGGGGGTGAGCTTCTCCCCCCCCCCCGCGGAGACTCTTCCGCGGCTTCCTCAGAGTCATCGAGCCAGTTTCCGAAACGTATTCGTGTATTGTTGGATTACAGCACAACTCGTGTTTATTTGTTATTTTTATTACCAAGTAACATTTCCGCATACCTTATAACTATATATGATTTTTGTAACTTTGTATCTTTCCAATTAATTGTAAGATGCGTGCTCCGATCGGGCACAGTTCACGCATCACTTACGCCAGACGGAGTCAAATGATCGGAAGAAAATCGATGGTGCATTACGTGTATACATATATTTTGTATTACTATTTATTGTTTAAAATAATCGGAACATGATCGATATGCACTAATATATATAATCGCCTTTTACTATATATATATATATATACATATATATATTCATATATATATATGTACATATATATATATTATATATATCGATTAACGTAAAGAGCACCTGAAGACAAATGATACCACTGCCGGGCTAAAAGCGGCGTCTGAGCGATTATCGGCGGTAGTATAACGCTGTTTTATGTTTCGGTATAAAACATAGTTTCTTCCCGGGAGTGTATGCGTCGTTTCGAAAAATCGGTATCGCCGCAAGCAGGGAAAAATCGCACGCGCGTGAACTACGGATGCTGACGGCTGTTGTTATCCGTTGTCATACGCACAGCGCGACACTTTCACGAACCGTAGGAAGAATGAACAAGCGCATCACGTACGAAATGTGAAACCAAAATTGGCAGAAAAGAAAAAAAAAAGGAAAATTATAACAACGGAACGTAACGCGTGAGCGAAGAACAAAAAGCCCTGTTCCCGAATCGTGTTCCGAAGGAGTCCTTCCGCCGATCGCTCGAGCGTTCTGCCGGAGCTGATCCGATCTTTTTCTCGCTCGGTGCAACAAGTGAATAAACAAAGACAAAAAAATAAGAAATAAAGAAAAAACCAAGATTAAAAATACGGAAGGAAAACGCGAACAACTATTCTTTTCACTTTTTTTTTGTGCGCCTGGCAGCATTTTTTTTCACTTTTCGTTTTCATTTAATTTCATAGAATTCTTGTAAAACTTATGAGGTAGCGATGGTATTACGTAAATTCCCTGTTTATTCATTCCTCTCTCGCGCGAACACGGAGTGAAAGGAAAGAAAAAAAAGAAAAAGAATTTGCTTCTTTCTTTTGCATACGGGGATGTTCCCACTCCGTGTGCGGAGTTCTCTCTCGCTTTCTCCCGGAAACGGCTATTTTGGGTTTTAGTATTATTAATCTCGTCTCTCGACATTATCTTCAGCGTCCGCTTGGTCGCCTCATCTCAATGTTGGCAGTGTGTGGACAGCCTTATGTGTGAGATATAGTTACCATTGAGAGGAACGATCGGTAGATCGTATCTTGAATCGAGTCTGATCGCACGGCGAAATTTCACCGTCCATCGAGAGCATCTGCGGTTTCTACGATAATTGAAAGATCGCAAATTTTATACTTCATTTATGAAATATTTTCAAATCCTAAAAACTGATTATCGTGTCTGATAACATTTTTTAAGCGATATTAAAACAGGAAACAATTTTCTGAGGAAATTCGTCCTGTGTAAATCACGCGAAGAGTTTGTCTCGATGTCTCGCTGAAAACGGGTGATTTTCTACCGTGCGATCGCTTTCTTGTGGATGTGATCGTTCCTTAGCGTATATAATCAGTCGCAAAAGTTCGGTAGCAAAGTGAGACGAGGCACACCTGTGCGGAAAATTGCGTACAAAAATGTCGCTCAATTTTTCTGCTCTCACATCTCTCGCTCTCTTTCGCTCACACACTCACACTCACACATACACACATACTCTCGCTCAGACTTTCTCTCCATCTCATTCGCTCGCTTCATTCGCCCCGTTCGACGAACGGCTATTTACGGGTTGCACATAATCTGGCACGTCGACTAATCATCCGCCTCACGTTAATTAAGTTTAAGCTTTACATATAATATATATCTATGTACAACAGATGTATAGTGTATATGCGCTGCGTAACTATGTATACATAGGTATATTTCTCGGGGATCATCGGGGGAAGGGTAAATGCAGTGTAGAGAATAAGTTACATATCCGCGCGGCTCTCCATCATAATGCCCATTATTGGCAACAATAGGATAATAATAGATAATACACCGGAAGTCCCTTCAACGGGCTCCCACCGTCGTCATCACTTCTCCATTTTTACTCTCTCTGTCACACTCTACTTCTCTAGCTTCGCTTAGATCTTACGAATTACATTACATCCTCCACGCGTTCCTTCACTCTCTTAGCGATAATAAGCGCCATTCTTCTCACCCCCCCTCTCATCTGTCCCTATCATCTGGAGGCGCGACATCGCGCCCAAGGAGCTTATCTGATATACTATCTGTTTAGCGATATCAACCTGTCACAGTAATAACAATGCCCAAGTGTGTATAATAAGGCCTTCGATTGCCGCCACGTGCCCGGTCCCAGAATTGTTTCCTGCGCCGAAATTACCGATCATCCCCATTTGATTTTCCCATGGACGTCCGATCGCGCCTGAAGTATCTGGATAAAAAGTCGAAAAGAAGACAAAACGCTCCTTTATCTTCCTTAACATTTCATTATACGTGATAATGATTCAATTTCTGCAGTTACTTTCGACAACTTTCTTTGACTTTCAATATTCAATTATTATCGTAAAATATTAAATCGTTCTTTATCCAAATAGCCTCAAGGCCAATCGCAACGTCCGGTCGCTACGCATTTTCGGAAAATGATCGTCAGCCCGTCGAGGAAACGAGAGCACGTCAGTAACAAAACGGTCTCCGTTCTTCGAGCGAAACTCGCGAGCAAATCCGAAAAAAGAAACGACTGTATTTCCCCTTGAAATTTTTCCGGCGGCCTTATCACCGTTTCCTGCACCCGAATCGCACTTACTCCAAATCTCTATCGAAACCCTAATACTAAAGCCCAAAATAATCTACCTCTCCTGGCCGTAATCTGCCATCTCTGTTTTACTTTTGCTTTTGTCAATCACCCCCCAAACTTAGACGCGTACGCGACCCTCGGCCCGTCGCCGGGCGAGGGGCGCGTGACGCTTTATTTAATATTAAAAATCAGTTTAAATCATCTCTTATCGCTATTATTACTTATTAGTCGCTATTATTAATTAAAGACAAGTATCCTGCAATCTGTTTGAGTTCCAAACGGGCCGCGGTTGCGCGGGCCCTGGACGCGAGTTGTCTTTCTCTAAGCGTTGCTCGCGCGAACGCGATCGCGGTGATGCGGGATCGATCGTTCGGATTCTGCATGCCGGAATACGTGTACCTATATGTAAATATATATATATATTTTTTTATATATCAATATATCTTGTCGGTGAATCGTGAGTAATGTCGGTGAGAGAGTAATGCGGGATAATGCCGGTCGAGAGAAACGATGCTTCTCCATTTCTCTCCCCTTTCTATTTCCGGATGTGCTGTGCGCTACTGTGTACTACGCTGGGCGTTTCTCCTACGGCGATTCCACGAAATCGAGAGATGTCGACTGAGTCGATCGAAATTCCAACCGTCTTCTTCAACCCTTTCTTTGGAGGGCCTTCGATTTTTGTCGGAACGAATGCCCGCTTCGATCGGTCTCGTCACTCCTCGGGGTTCGCCATCGGTGATGAGAGAAGAACTTCTCTAACTCGTGCTTCGGAGAAACTCCTGCTATTGCATGCGTTGGCATTCGGCTTTGAAGATCGGACGCATCTGGATGCCGTCCGCAGAGAGCTGTGCTGCGTTCACGACTGGTCCTGGATTGCGATTGATCGATCAATGAAAACGAGAGCGTCCTGGCTCGGGCATCTCGTTCGTCTGACTCTTTCTTCCTGTCTCTCCCTTGTCTGAGTGTACCTTCGTGGAAAGTCCGATATATATTGCGAATCGCGTAGCTGTTACGCGTTAGACGCTTCCTCTATTTCTCTTCTTTTTTTTTTTAAATACCTTTTCTCACTCGCAGGCGTGTTCACCTGAGATTCTGCCGTCTGTGCACGTTTTTTTTCTTTTTCTCTTGCGATTTTTCACTCTCGTAAGTGATACGATGGGGCGCGTGTTAATTAATCGTTCATCGTCACGCGTTTGTGCGAGTTCTGTTCAACTTGCTGAAGAATATTCGGCGATGTTCCTGCGGGAAAAACGTCGATTCTATATTGTAGCGATACAAAACTGCGTCCAATGAAAGAACGTGACGGTAGACTGGATAAAACTGCGTTGCGCGAGAGTCCTTGGAGACACGTTGACGATGTTAGAACGCGCGTTCGTACAAAGAAAAGTGGAGTACTTATATTTTCGAGGCTTGTACAATAGTTGAAGTGTTTTCTTACTTTCTTCTTTTTATTTACGGATTAATTCTTCCGATTATTGTTTTCTCTATGACGATGATATTTCTGTATTCTTTTTCGGCGGAATGACGTTAAATTTTACCTTTTTTCGCTCGAACTTCCTATTTTTTTCTTTTAGCTTAATCTGCCGGGATAGTAGAATCTTAGCCGAGCTTAGTATAATCTTCACTTTTTACGCGATCTTCGACAGTAAAATACTCTAGAATACTAACATTTAGCAATAAATCGATTTTGTACATTTGTTTGTCGATATCTCTACCAGTAGATTAAGTTATATTCCTCGCCTCTAACTTTTCGCGCGCCTCGCGGGCGCGCGCAATAATTTATAACGTTAAAAATTTTCTTTCTTCTCTTTAAGTTATTATTATATTAATAATTTCATCTATTCAATCATCGTTTGTTATTTTGTTTGATTTGTACATTCTCCTTCTTTTTCTCGAGCGTGCGAGTGGTTGTCTCTCTCTCTCTCCTTTTGTCTTTCTTTTTCTATCTGTTATTAGTGTTTTCTGAATGCTTGAGGAATCGGCTGAATAATGTTCCCTTCTTCCGTTTTCTTTTTCTTTCTGATCAAAAGAGGCTGCTTCCATTTGCTGTCTTCTGAGTGAAAAGTATGCAACTTCCATCTTCTTCATTTAATTTTCATTCTTTTCTCCCAATTTTTGGATCCGAAACGTTTTCTAAAAAAAATTCGTTGCAACGAAAATATCCAAACGGAAAGACCCGATGAACGAGCGAAAGGCGTGTTTTCATTATGCGGGGGCACATCGATCTGTCCGCGGGAAGAACGCAGCGATTAACGTTTTCGTATATCTTAAAATTTATATACATTCGTAAACGTTATGTATCTATCTAAACCTTTTGAAAAATTTTGAAGCAATATGCCAAATGTGTGTTTTAGTGCGCCAGGTACATGATATACCTGGAAAAATAGATGCTGTTTCCTTTCGCCGAAATATTGGACGCCGCGTTATATCCCGGAGCAAAAGCTTCATTCGCTCAATTTAGAAAGAGATACTCCGAAAGAGGGCGGGTGGGCGATGGTACCCGCCGAAAGCCGGCTCGACGAGGCCCCGAGATGCGGGGACCTCTCCTCGGCGACGACGGGTCTCTGTGATAGGGGCGATTCGCGTGTCTCGCTTCGCGTCGTGCTTCTTTTCTCAAGTGTCCGGAACTGTTCTTCCCTTCATCGAACTTTGAAAATTTTGAAAGTTACGGGCCAAAAAGGTAATCAAAAAGATGACGCGTGATATGACATTGGTCTCGAAGTAGCGTAAATGATTCGTCGACCGTGAGAATAAACGAGGGCTTGATTCCGTATTCGCTATCTCCCATTCTGTATCTTTTCCTCTGCTCATTATCTGCGCTTCGCTGTAATGTGGTACTCTGCATGGTTGCCTCTTGTTTTATCGTTGCATCCCGATTGTATTCGGCAATCTATTGGCTGTGTGTAGTTTTTACATTGGCTGTGCGAACGTGTTTCTCTTGTTCCTTGGCACTTCCTTCCGTTTTCGCAACTTCTTTCTTCTTTACAAGCTTTAATACAAATCTCTCCCTCTCTCTCTCACTACTTCTCCCTCCATCTTTCATCATTTAAATATTTACGCTTGATAAATAACTGCGTGGCACGGGTCTGGGCGAGGGTACACCTCCAACGGGTGGTACGACGCGCGAACAGGGTCCCTCGCATAAAACTGCGAGGTTCCTGCCACCGGGCCCCGTCTCGCCGACGGCCTCGCCGAGCAGACCCGCGGCCGCCGCTTCTTCGAAATATATTATTAAATATAATATACAAATTTATATCCCACTAAAAAATCTCCTTCACGTCGTAATCTTTTTCCCCCCCCTCCTAAAAGCGAGCGAGCACAGCGCAAAAAGCTGCGCGCCTCATCCCCCCGATTAACTCTCTTATAATCTTCTCTCTCTATAACGTTAATTTATCCGTTTTCCCGCGAAAATCATTTCATTTTGCCACTCCTCTCTCTCTCTCTCTCTATCTCTTATCTTACATTAAAAAAAAAACTCTCTCTCTCTCTCTCTCTCTCTCTCTTTGTTTTTTCACCTTAATATCGTAAAAATTCATTAAGTTATTAAAAACATCTAACAAAAAAAATTGAAAAAGAAAGATTCACTTGGAGTCTCCCCAACAATGTATCAAAAATAAATCTACGTTCTCAGACTCGTTTTCCTCTTTCATTCTATTTTCGATTTTTTCAAATCCTTTTCTGTTCTCCTTTACTCGTGTGCTAATTCGGCGCTTCATCCTTGCGCGATGCAGCGGAAAAGAAGACTCGCATTCTCGTCGCGCATTAGATATGTGACTATCTGATTCTCACTCTGCCTTCCGTTAAGTTTCGTTCTTACATTCACAAATATGTCGATTATATTTAATCTTCATAAATGATGTAAGATTCTAACTTGTTTCATCTAAGTTCTAGATCTTAGAAACAGAGATAAACATTTAATCGAGTCTACGAGCTTCTACGTCCACTTTCATAAACACGAGTTAAAGTTAACCGAGATTTAAAGATAGAATTAAGACCTCAAGATCTTAAAGAGACACAGAACAAAGAGTGAAAAGAGATTTAATATCGTTTATTTAATTAATCCTTATTTCTTTTGGAAAATTAAATTTTTAGTTTTTTTATGTGCGAGCAAATTTTATTTTGTAATTAATCATTAAGTTTAAGTTTTAAGGTCTTAAATAGTTAAGAGTCGGTTATATAAACTATGATTAATCAATGTTTATGAAAACCGCTTTTGGTATTAAAGATAAAAACTCGGTCAAATTTAATTATAATCGAAGATGGATGGATAATCGATGATTAAATTAAATTAGATTAATTTAAAAGCTCATGTCGATTGATGTTGACGTCTTTCTTTTAAAATTTCAAAACTTGGAAGAAATAAAAATTAGAAATGATGATTAAAGTTAGCCGACACTTATGTGGCTCTAAGAACGAACGTTATAAAAAAAGCAAAATGCGGATCGACAGTCACATATTTAATAAATCAAATCGAAGATACGCGATAAGATAATGCGCGTCTTCGTTTCTCCCTGTGGAGAATTTCGTTCTTATCGATTAACACCCGCGAAATAATATTCGCATACTCTAGAAATTCAATTTTCGGCATTTTCCGAAAGAAATAAAAAAAAAAGGAATAAAGATCGATTAAGCACACGATGTTTCACCTTTTTTTCACCTCTCGTTCCATGTCACTTTTATATCTTGATTATCTTATTTATCCTTAACCTTGTGTATCTTTGTACTAAACGCATACCGAACGCCGAGAGTGTAAATCGACGGGCCCGTGGGGCCCGTCGTGTCGCCAGACGTGGGTGCCCCGATGGGGTTCCACGTGCCGATACCGGTGTCGCCTCGGTTGCGCGCCGACGAGCTCGATAATCGCCGTTCGATCGTAAAAAACGTTAAGTTCCGCGTTCCCGCTGGACGATAAGCTCGAGCGGTAATCACTCTCAATAGTCCAAGTCCAATCACGAGAATGGCGTTCGTTCTAGGCGTTCGCCAAGTTTGTACTCCTGGAGAACGATCTCGAGCTCCGATCGGCGCGTAGACCGTGCGCCGTAATTGATTAGTCCGTTGTATTTGTTGAATTTCCTTGGTCATGCTTAACGACCGCTCTGCAGGGTCGGTTTTCTCGACTCCGAATCTGATTTGATTCATCGCGTTCCCCGTCTCGCTGCTTCCGCCTCATCTACCTGCCGCGCGATCGATCGTCTGAAACCTCTCTTTTTTTCTTTCTCTTTCTCTTTTCCCCATATCGCTCTAAAAGCGTCACTTCGGAATGTCTTCAGAACTCGAACACGCGTACTCGGTCACTAGTATACCAGCTAGAGCGAGGTCGCCTTCGAGGATGCGACATCGCCGATTTGAAGAACGACTTCGACGCGAAATCGCGTCCCGTTTTCTTTTCTCGTCCATCCGTTTCGCCTCGCCGAACGTCTTCGCGTTATCCACGGATGAGCCTTGATCCCCGAAAGGAGTCTCCCGGCTCTGCGCAGGATAATAATGGCCGATTATACGCGCTGCGAGTCGCGATATCGATGCGAGATCGAGATCGTTGCGCTCCGCGGCTCTCCGCGCCCAGCCGATCCTGCGCGCCCCTATAACAGCTATAATTTGCAAAAATTACGGGGTTCGCAGGCTCGTCGGGGGACGCCTCGCGAAGGCTCCGTCTCGACGCTCGTCTCGGCGACACACCATCCGCGGCGAGAGTAATTGTCGCGATTTGAACGTCGCGAGATTTCGCTCTCCCGTCGTCCCACTACTCTCCCTCTGCTCTAATCCCTTCCGTCTCTTGCTTATCTCTTGCGTTATAAGCCTGATTC
Organism: Tetramorium parvispinum; assembly: GCA_011638315.1. Lineage (NCBI taxonomy): Eukaryota > Metazoa > Arthropoda > Insecta > Hymenoptera > Formicidae > Tetramorium > Tetramorium parvispinum. The sequence goes on from VBVR01000027.1 coordinate 31,439, forward strand.
ACCCTTTACTCTATCCTTCGCCTTTCCTCGCCGTTTAACTTCTAATCAGTAATCAAATTACTTATCAATTAATAATTATTATTCAACACACGCACACTCACACATTATTACATTCATGGTAAAAGTAAAAATCCCTGAAACGTTTTTTTGTCGGTTCACTTTTTGTCCCTTATGTCCCCTCCTTCGCTCGCCGTCTCTCTCTCTTTCTCTCTCTCTCTCTTTCTCTTTTGCTTTCTTTGTGCTTCTCTCCATCTTTCTCTCTTTCTCTTTCCCCCGCTGTTCTTCGTTGCGTACCGACAGTCGCTTTTTCATTCTCTCTGAGTGTTCGAGAAACATAACGTCCTTTAGTAACGATCTTTGAAAACGTGGCATAAAACGGCATCCGATATGGTATTACACAATCGGACTTTCGTCTCCTTTTGCAATTTCCTCCTTTTTTTCGTTCTTCCCTTTCTTCTTCTTCTTCTTCTTTATCGTTATTAATCACTGATGCCAAGCGACTCGATGGCTCATCGGTGTTATCTTCGACATCTTGATGACTACTCGTCGATTTTCCCTCCCACATTCACATAGCCCTCTCTCTCTCTCTCTCTCTCTTTCTTTCTTCCTCTTTCATTTTCGTGGCTCTTAGTGAGGAACTTGAGGCGAATAGAGCAATACACGACGCATTTCACTTCACTAATACGAAATAACTCATAGTCGCTTCTTTGGTATTACGTGCGAGGAGGGGCGGGTTGGGGCGCGGGGGTCGCTTCTATTCTCTTCTCCTTCTGAGGCATCCTGGCTTATGTCTACGACCGGCAACGGGTCGCCGTTCCGCGGTACACGGTCTCGGTATTATTTAAGTCTCGTATTATCGTTTAACGTCTCTGAATTGTGTTTATAAAAAAACTGTACTAATCTGTGTTTTTTGTTTTGCTTTCTTCCTTTTTTTTTTTAAGAAAAACCGCTTTCCTCCTGTAGTACTAGTAAGAAGTAAGTAAATAGTATATAGCGATAATAGTAGTAGGTAGGTAATAGGTAGTAATAATAGTAATAGTTGCAGTAGTAGTAACAGATATAACATAATATGTAATTGTCACTTAACTTCTCTGTATATTATTAATAACTTTAATATTAGATAGACTTTTTCTTCTTTTTTTAGATTAATCGGTTTATCGCTTCTCCCGCGCGTTTCACTTTCCTTTATCGTATTAAATCTTTAACCGTAATGCAATGAGGTAATAAGGTTGTGTGTGTTTTTCTTTTTTTTCTATTTTTTTTAAGTCAGTTTGTTTCTCGTCGAAGTGTCCTGTTTCATCGGCGGCGGTGGTTTTGTTAGCGCTGCGAAATTGGGTCGTGCGCGGCTGTGTGTTGTCGCTTCGTCGCTATCGCGAGCGGGGGTTGAGGGGCGCGGGACGCAGGCGCGACGCGTAGAGCGAAGGGGGAAAACGCCATAGTCCTCGTCAACGAAGACGAAGGCGTTCGTCGTGAGAGTCAGCGATCGCGTATGGGCAGTGTCTGCTTGGATAAAGCCAGATTCGATAATATACGCTTCGGTGCACCTCCGATCGGTCATGACTTCTCGCCTTTTCTTCGTGTTTCTACCATTCTGTGCCTCGTGTTCAAGTTGCGGCCCGAGAATCGCAATCGTTTCAACCAAATGCTCATACGATTGACCACTCGCAACGATGTCCCCACTGTCGACAAGGACGTCTTACCTAGGTTAAATTAATCATTTGCATACGATTAACGCCGATCGCGATAAACGTACCCGTGTCAAACCGAACGGAGGGCCCGGGGCCTCGTTGACTCTTCAGATTGACTCACAATAGTCGAGCCTTGGAATTAGAATCTTTGGAATTAGAATTCTTTGTTCGAATTCTCAGAATTAACTGTCCGAATTGTGGACTCGCCGAGCACTCATAGAAACTCCCATTGATTCGTCGTGTTAGGACTTCTGGATCGTTCCTCCGATCCACGGAGCCCGAACTTGTCGAACTTGGGACCTATTACTACCAAGGATTATCTCGCAGTGCCGGAGAGTCCGCGAATCTTGTCGGATCTCGGTCGAGTTAATTCTCAGAACGTTGCCGCGCGTCTTCCCGTCGCGTTCTGCGTGTCGCGCACCCTCGTTCGAAGCCCTCCCTCGTCGGGAAGGGTCGCGCGCGCCCCGCGAGAAAAGGAGGTCGCGATAAGCTCAGCCTCTCGACGAGAAAGAATGTCAAAGCGACGACGAGGCCACTCCGGCGAATGAAGCGGATAGGCGTTTGTGGCGTCGGTCCGCGTCAGGTCGGTGTCATCGATGTTAATGTTACTGCGGCGATGATGGCGGCTGCGGCTGCTGCTGTTGTTGCTGTTGGCTCGATGGCGAACCGGCAGACTGCTGTTGGGAGCTGGACTGTGACGTCGTACCGCCCTGAGAAGTGGCGCTGCCATCTCTTTTAGAACGGGAGGCACCCTCCTGGCTGCTACCTCGACCGGCGCGTGAGCCAGCACCACCGGTTCCACCAGGTGCGCCCGATTGCAGTACCATCGCGCGGATTCTTCTTTGTGCCGACTGCAGGGAAAACCAACATCATTTGTCACTATTTTAATTATTATGCTAGACAAAATTATACGCATAAAGGATTCATTTCACCTTTAATTTAATGAGAAAACTGTCTATCAATTAGACCGCAATCTTTCTAGTGTGTCAGTAACTTATTATTTATTTTAGTAAATTAAAAAATAATAATAATATATAATTTATATATTTCATAATAGAGATTTTATGTATAAATAAAATTTAAGTATCTAAATATCTATTCGTAAAAGTTAATTGAAAAGTCAGCCTCCTTACCTGAACGGAGAAGAAGGGACCGATTATATGGACAGTTGTTTCCTCTTCGGCTGAAGGAGGAGTCGCTTGCTGTTCCGATAATTTAATAACGCTACCGGTCACGCGCTGTAGCTCTCTCACATTTTGACCGCCTTTGCCGATGATTCGGCCAACCTGAGTACTGGGCACAAGGATTTCGATGGTCAATCTAACGTCTTCGGTGCCGGAGACATATCCTTCTTCCCGCATTTTCTCAAAGATCAAGTACTGAGCCTGGAAATCACAATTTTTACAACAATTTAATAATGTACAAAATTAAATTCCTCAGTTGTCTTGGAAACATAGAAACGAATTAATATAAAAGAAAAAAAAAAAAAGGATGTCAAGGGTCAAACGGGGCCGATTCTCGCATGATTGGTTCGAGATCGGTACGGGGCCCTTTCTTTAATATTCCTGCTGATTCAAGTTGATGCATAGATGACAACATCCACCCAAAATTTGCAGGGTAATCGCGAACACGGACTTCAGAATATTATAAAAATTTTTCTGGAGACGACTGGATTTGAACCCGGATCTTTTACAATGTGAGACCGATGCGTTACCTATCTGCCAATATGGCATCGACATTACGTGGCTGTTAAAGCTCCCCTACTGCTTTTGTATTAACAGAAAACTTTATAGCTCGCATATTTAAGGTGTCATTTTAAACATTTTAAATATAATGTGTAAAGCTGAGAGAGTCGCCGATCTACACATTCGTGTGCAAAATTGAAGATAAAAAATCATTCTTGAGCATGTTTACCTTCCATTGAGATTCCGGGGAGCCGACGATGGTGACCTTCCTCTCAGTCTGTTGCTCAGCCGGCTTATCTTGTTCAAGGGGAGCGATCTTCACGCTCGCGCCGGAGAACCTGATTATGTTGCGGATGTGGGAGCCCTTGGTGCCGATGATGGCGCCGACGCTGTTGTTAGGAATGTAGAGGAAAGTCGTTTCCTGGGTATCGCTGGCGGGGACGCCCTGTTGAGTAGGCAGACTGCTCTGGTAGGGATACGGGGCGGGTCCCGAACCATAGAGGCCGGGTCCACGAGAGCTGTAGCCCATGCCGGCAGTAGACATCATGGCCATCGGATGCAGCCCGGGGAACATCATGCTTTGGGGCTGGCGAGGACAATGATCATATCGATTAGAAGCCTCGTCGCGTTGCGCAACGACGCCTCCGACGCGATCGACGCACTTTATCTGCGCCAGACCTTGACGCCTGACGAGGTCGACATTGAAATCTTTCTTTTAGATTAACTAAAAGCTTGACGAAAGAGTTTGCTTACTATTTCAATTTTCGATAGCAAATATTTAATCTAAAATTCTTAATCGAACCCACCGAGATTTAATCCTCGTATAATAGTATCGTTTATAAATCGTTGAAACACATGTGAATATACTTTATTGAACACATATACGATACATATGCGATGAGACTTACAGCCATAGCTTGCAGATCGTTTTCGTAGCTCTGGCGCAGCTTGCTGGAGATCATAGATTCGGCTTTGCTCATGTTATCGATCGTTCCCTTAACGGTGATAATACGCTCAAGGTTGAAGCTATTGATATCGTTGATACTACTGACGGTGATTTTTGTATCGGTGTCTTGCATGATTCTCTTGATTGTGTTACCACCCTTTCCGATGATTCGACCGATGAGATTGTTATGAGCAAGGATCTTCAAGGTAATCTCACTGTCGACAAGCAATGTAATAATATAATTAACATCACGATTCAATTACCGAAATAACTATTCGACCGAACGATTAAATTTAAAAAAAATTGCATATTGAGATAGATAGAGTATATTGAGATTGATATGATCGCAAGAACTAGCATGTTGAAACCGAATTATTGGTAGACGTTATTCGGAAGTACTAAAAAGCTTTAAATATTTATTATTAATATTTAATATAATGGTTTAAATAAATATATTTACATTTCATGTACATTTGTCCGACTAATATCGCTTACGATTTAATTTCAGAAAAAATTAAACTCGAAAGGAAAAAAAATTGGCTCGAATTGAAGAACAACTCGCGATGCTGACTCTCACCCCTTGTTCGTATTGTTGGCCTCCTGCTGCATGACTTCCAAGATTTTCTTGCAGGCATTGGTGCAATTCTCGGGATTGCCGTAGATAGTGATGGCCTTTTCCAAAGATCCGACATTGTCTTTACGGTGAACGTCGACCCGGGCGCGCGTCATCTGCGTGATCTGCCGTATGGTAGAACCTTGTCGGCCAATTATCGCGCCGACCATGTCAGACTGAACGAGGATACGTAGTGGAAAGTCGGTCTGGCGACCGGAACCCGGCAGCCCAGAGAAGACCGTGCCGCCGCCGCGCTGGCTGCGGCCCCTGCGTCGGCTCTCCGCCGAGGACATCTCCACTTTCAGCGGATTGCCCTCGTATTCGAAGCCATTTAACTGGTTCACAGCCCTGCGAAAAGCGAGATCGTTGAAGTCATCTCCCGAACGCCATCATCCGCGAATTCCTAAAGTCTTAACGTAAACTCCGAATACGAATGTACACCACGCGGCAAGAAAGAACCTTCGCGATTATTCGCGGCAGAACAGGAAGTGAATAAGAGAAAGAAAAGCGATCTCTGCGAACGTGACGAATTTCCTAAATTTTTTTTCGCGAAATCGTAGGCGATAAAAGACCGTGGAGATTACGTACTGTTGTACTTGCTCTTGCGTCTCATAGCTAATGAGTAAGCACTGTGTATTTGGGTCCCGCGACGGCACTTTTTCGATGTTCTGGACCTGGCCGTAGTTGGACAATAGCAGGTCCAGCTCTTCTGGTCGTATTTGAGCCGGTAGATTGCTCACAAGGACTTTAGCGACTCCGCTGCTGCTGAAAAGAAGAAAATAACAGTTGGAATTAGAAGACACGTTTCGGCTGTAAACATGTAGAAATAACATGAAGCTGAGTAAATAATATTGTATATCAACGTGGCACACACGCGCACTTGTGCTCCTAATTAATATCTAATAATACGATTGATATCGTTAGAATAGAAATGTATAGCAAATGTAAAAGATATTTCGATACCGCATGATCTCGCGGATCTCTCTCACGAGTTCCAATTCGTCTTCACTGAGCAGAGACTGTAAACGACGGAAGAGAGCGGCCATGTAAGTGCCAAATTCGGAACGCGACTGTGACAGGATTACACGGCAGCAAGCAAGATTCCAACGGTAATCGCTACTAAAGTTTGAAAGCCGAACTGTAACCTAGTGGGGAGTCGTTCGGCTGTTTACATTACATCGCGATGTTGTTGCCTTACAATCTAACGAAATTATATCTGCTGACACATGTCGTCATCGGACAATATTAATGTCAAATTTTATGTATTTATCAAAATAAGTTAATTTATTATCATGAAACTAATTATATGCGAATATTATATATACTATTAGTTAGAATATTTTTTCGATCCGCCGTCGCGGGACTTAATTTATTATTTATGAAACTTTCTTGATAATTGTTCTTAGAATGCTATAGAGAAATATTTAATATTATATTTAATATATTTGATATAATGTATTATATAATTATAATTTATATGAATATTTATATTAATTTTCACTAAGTTAGAACTCAAGATTAGATTTGTAATAAATAAATAAAATGTCTTGCTAAATGTAAAACTTTAGTTATGTCGCTTTCATATCTTCGTATTTTCAAACATATTAAAATCGTATTTACAAACATTTAAAAATTTGTTTAAAGAGCACTTTTAAGATCTCGTTACTCCAATACTAATATATTGTGCGTAATGTTTGATAATTAAATATCAATAGAAAAGGTAATTAGTAATATAAAAGCCTTTTGAAGATCTTGAAGATTTCACGTACTGAAACAAATATTTCTGCGCTAGATGCGGTTAAATTTCATTTTAATCGGCTTTGCGACTTTGTTCGGGCTTGCACGAGCGTGAACTGTGCTTGCGCGTTTAGGTGCATCGGCGCGGCCGCCACGACGACATGAATGAATCAAACGGCAAGTAAGAAGAGCACGCGGAGCGTGAAGAACAAAAAGGAGGGTGGAACGACCGAGGGAGCGACTCTCACTTTCGTACGTATCGATTTTTCAGCGGGCCGACCTACTCATCGACGGTGCCGTGGTGAGCTTTCGAGCAACCTTGAAGACGCGGCGAACGACCCTCTAACACCTACTCGGGGTCCGACGATAAATGCCACCGTACTTTCACGAGATAGGACGATTGCGCGAGCGACCCTGCGCAACCTAGATTAGCTATGAGTATGTTTCCAGATTCCTAGATTAGACGAATCTGCCATCTGGAAATATCGAGGGGTCACAATTAAAATTCCGCAAGAATTGATGATCAGAACGTGCTTCTACTAAATGTCATTGAATATTTCCTTATTGATTTCTACACAAATTTTGACATATATTTAACTGTTTTGTAACTGTATTGTTGAAACAATTGGAAACGTATGTCAAAGGTAAATATTGATTTTCTGATATATGTGGAGAATTTATATTTTCATTTCTGTACAATTAATTAAAAACGATGTCAACAATGTTTTTGCTGCCTTTTTGAAATCAAACGAATTGAAGATCTCTCTTTCTCTCTTCGTGTATTGTCAGAATAATTCATGGAGAAAACGAAATGTGCCCGATACACGCAAGATGCATTATTCGACCGCGATGCACTTAGGTGCAACGAGGGATCATTCCGTAGTAATATTGCAATTCACGTTAAATTGATTTCATTATGAATTTATTTAATCGGCAAATTGAAGATCGATAGTGTTGCAATGTCGATTTTCATTCGCGTAATAGCTCAAAGGCAAAGTGCATGTAACATTGTTAGACAGAAATGCAGCAATAAGAAAATTAGTACAGACTATTAAAGTTGATTCATCCCTTTGACGCTCAAATGATTGAAGATCTAAATATTTTCTCTGCTTTTTCAAAGCACGAAAACATTAGAAATTTAGAAAGTATATCATTTCTTTTAATCATATATTAATCACAAATAAATTTAAATTTGAGCAGAATTTCTTTTAAATATGATTTAACACACTTAAACACTCCTGCTTCTGACTGTGAGATGAACTTTTAGAGATGTGCATTAGACTTACATTCAGACTTTTTAAATTATATTACGACTGAGGAAAGTATACGTAAAAACCAACGACAAATTAGACGTGCATTCGCAAAATTGAGAAATAAAAAGGGAGGTGGAAGAAGCAGGGATGCATTAAGCGTACGGGCGCTCGTACACGCGAGGAGAGAGAGAGAGAGAAAGAGAGAGAGGAGAGGACAAGAGAGATACGATGGACGGCGAGCAATGCGGGGGTGGAAGGGGATGGCCTTTGTTTCACGTACTTCCCTTTAGGGGATTTTCGGCGGTATCCATAATATAGCGCGAAGAGTGCGTGTACCGTCTGCCTTGTGGTTCCCGCGGCCCACCACCCACCAGAGGACTTCCTCCCCCCTGTTTCCTCTTCAACCCTTCTCTCCCTCTCTCCAACCCTTTTGCACGCACGTGTAACTCGTTGGCGATTTCGTCGGGTCACCTTTAACGAAAGGCGGCGGGTTTTCGCGAGGCAAGGGAGACGAAAGGAGGACGAGCAGGAAGAGAGGAAGGGCGTCGGGAGGGAAGAGAGAGAATGAGAGAAAGAGAGAGAGAGAAAGCCTTTGCGCGGACAGGGATGGATCGCGGCGGAATCACCCCCGTGGAAGAGCTTTTGATGTCCCGGCCTAAGACACCTTTTTTCGGGGCACTCTTTTTCTTCCATCCACCCCACTCTCTGGCCGCCCCACTCTCGTGTTTTTTTTTGCTGTTTAACGAGCCGATGGAGCGAGCATGGTGGTCGAGGTGTCGAAGGGAAAGGGGAGTGGAAATAAAGAATGGATAGAAAATGCGGGCGAATCGACCGAAAATTTTGAAGGTACCGCTGGCGCGGATAATTTCGCGAAAGGAATTGCGCGGGAAGTTTCTATCTTTGAACGGTAGAACGTTAAATCATATATGTCACCGCGAACAACGAATTTCTCAATGACGTTTGGATAAAACGCGAAAGAATCGTCTCTAGATACAATTTGTTCTTGGGAAAGATCTTTCAAGATTGTTGCAATTGAAACGACCATGTGCACCCATCAATTTTTTAAATGTGAACCAAGACGAAACGAATTGAGTTGCGTGTATAAATACAGCCCTGCCTGAAGAACCATCGACGTCGTCGACTTGCGCCGTCCGGGCGCACGGCGCCAAAATCGATCTTGAAAAGGGAAAGTGCTAGCGGCGTGACTTCACACACACACACACACACACACACATACGCAGACACGGTGAAAAAAACCGCTGTGTGAAAGCCGCTGGCCAAGGGCGCTCGCATATTAAAATCCAGGAAGTCCCTGCAATACGTCTCTCCCCATCCTTATGTCATTCTCGGAACGAGAGGACCGATGTATTATATGCAAAAGGACGAGTCGAGATAAAATATCTCTATTTTCCTTGATATCTTCACGACCGGAAATTTAGCGGGAAATTTCATATCTTATCCGCCGATACATTGGGCTATATCAATGTAAATATATAGAGAAAAAGAGGCTTGACGAAATTACAGTCTGCCAGTTGCTTGGTTTTGGCATCGATCACATGTACGATGAAGCACTTCTCTGGAATATTGGTAGCAACGGTCGTTCCTTTTCTCGTGTATATCATTCACGGATAAGTTCTTTCGATATTTTTATCTGTTTGAAAAATGTGAGCAGTGAATCATAGCTCTTACAGCATTGGAAATGTTTTTCGGAGTGATAAATTCGGCTGCTGACTAATATCTATTAAAGAATGACGTGTTTTAGATGCATCTCTCTCGGCTCGATAAATTTCTGTACTATTTTTATTTCAACGAGTTACCAAATTTTGTTTCTACAGACACAGAAGGACACGGTCTAACGGCGATATCGTTTGAGAATCTCGTCGTTCCGTCTAAATGTATCTTAAAGCTAATTCCACGTGTCGGAGGGCGCGTCGTTGCGCGATTCGACATGAGGATCGCGTGTAGGAAGGGTACCTGCGCGACCGCGTGGCACGTGCGTCGCTTTCCAGTTACGCCTGCGTGTGCGTGACGCACGCACGTGCGCACGGCGCCGGTCGAGACGCCACACACGACGATGCCTAATGCGATTTTAGAGGGAGAATCTCCCAGCCTTATATTATTATTCAACAACTGATGGATTATAATTTATTAACAAAAAGATTTATTGTAAAGATTATATAATACATTAATTAAAAAAAATTGTATAGTTATTGTACAGTTAAATATAGAAATACAATAATACGCCCTATGTTATTACACGTGTATTATATACAGTTTCAGAATAAAAATGATTAATCAAAGAATAATGAGCAATTAGGTGTAGGGAAAAAATGTATGAGGAATTTAAAACACAGAAATTGTTTTTCTGTATTTGACATAATTTGTGAATTGTATTCGGCACAAAGGAATTTAAAATTATTAATTATTCAGATATCGAAGTGCTGAAGTGCTGACATAAACGAATGCATTCCAAGGGAAGATACATGCATCATTTAATCGAAACGATAGCGTCATATCGGTATGTGGAAAAGTAAAGAGACCGAGGTCTTGTCGCCGTCGTATCTACGGATAAGGTAGATAGATAAGATAAACGTGCAACAGGGGGTTGTTAATATTGACATTGGCGGCTAGCTCTAGCTAGAGCCGCCACCCTATTTCTACAGTGTCGACGGTGTGTATCTGCGGCAAACCGCCGTGCGTCAGCCAACTTCCAGTAATTTTTCCGCGATAAGCTTGCGTATGGAAAGAGTTAGTACTTCGGTACAGGAAACCGACGTGCGTCACCGGATATCGAATTAAGGGTATCGCGAAATGCATAATACAGAAGAGAAAAGTAATATGCAATAACAGAAATGAGCGCATAATCCGACTGTTTTTTTCGTAAAGTTATTACATAATAACTTGCCATTTTTGCTATCAACTAAAAATGGACCTTTGACATTATCAAAGAGAAATCAACGGACCAACATCCTCGTGGAAAGCGGATGTTTTCGTGATTCCACTCGGAGTTATGAAGAAGCAAAGGCGCGTATTTCGAATACAAAGGCTGAAATTAAGTGAAGATTTTGAAGCAAATAAATGGAAATTAAATGGCGTAACACGATGTCATAGGAAGGTAATGTACAAAACAGACAAGCATGTACAAACAGACAAGCAATTAAAAAAATACGTACATCTTAATATATAGTTTTGCAATTATTATTATTTTTCTATAATATATATTGTCATTAAAAGAGAAATGCAAATTTTTTCTATTCAATATTAAAATTAATGCATTTCAATTTTGTTAAGATACTTTGTTAAAAATCCTCGCTAATTGTTGGCTTTTGTGTCAAAGAAGTCAAATGATAACTTTACTTAACTAATTAGCTGAAAATCTGAAAGTCCGACTTTCAGTGTCAAAACAGCGATAAGAATTAATCCGATTCATTTTTGCATGAGCATAATGACGCAATATTGCGAAACTGACTGTCGCACAAAAATATCGAAGGCATGTATTGTACAATTCATCGTATGAAAAATGTCTCTTTTCTATGCTTTTTCACGTGTAATATTCCATTATTTTCACAACTTGCATATATTATGCAGTGACGTTAATGTAAAAAAGAGAGTATTCGCTCGTTCTGCGAAGTTGACCTAGTCAAGAGCAGCGTTACCGTAGTTATGGACTGCGAAATTTCATGAATGCAAATCAGTTAAAGGATTTTCACTCCATGAGTGGAGAAATATTTCAAAAGTTATGGTGTCGCGCGATACATATCGAGACCATGCGTGAACGTTAAAAAAATAAAAAAACTAGATTTAAAATATTATTTCCAATATTTTTAAATTATTTTTAAGAATGTCATGATTGAGAAGTTTAATAAAACAACACTCTTTAACGTCAAATTCAATCATTTTCTTAAATGCATATAATTGAAAATATCGTCTTGATAAAAATATTAGTTTAAGATATTCTATATATTTTGGATTCGCGCAAGTAGTAACAAATTTCTAAGCTAGATCGTTAAATTACTTTGCGGTTTAAAAATAACTTGCATTTTCATTATAGAAGAAATTGTCTCTCAAATGTAAAATAGCGAAAACAATACTTAAACCAGAAAAGGGAAGAGAAAAGCAAGGCAAAAGGTAGAGATTTGCGACGATAAATCGCCTACATTGTCGAGATCGCATAAATGTACGAGATGCACGACGGGTGCATCGACACGATTGCGGCAAGTAGGAGGGAGGTGATAACAACGTCACGGCATTACTTGGAGATAAAAAAGAGAAGATAGAGAAGAACGCAGTAAGAGTAGAGTGCACGGTAAGAATGTAAGAGATAACGAGCGGCGCAGCGGTGGTATCAGGAGGAATTGCATAACGTTTGCGAATAATTGCGAGCATCTGAGAGGCGGCGTGTCACATGTCTCGAGCATTAATTGCATAGATATTCTTCTCATCATCAATTATTATTGCTTTAGAATTACGACATATTAGCGCGATGCAACGCGATAATTTAATTTAACCCTCACATCAGAGCGATGAGAAAATTGTACGTTGCATATAGGCAGAATGACTTATACATTATTCAATTCATTTTATATGGAAAAATACAGGCTAGATTATGCACAGCTAAGTTGTTTATAGACCTTCTCTGCGCTATAGATAAAGTATAACGACTCGCTGTCTGGAAAAACGTGAGTTCGCATCGTCACATAAAAAGTTGAAAAGGTGAAAGATGTAAGTAAAAAAGAAATGAGAAACCCATACCTGCCTTCCCTTAGCGAAATAATAGAAACAGTAGTTTGTGCCAAGGTGACAATTTATGGAATATTAAAGCAGAATAATGCAATCGCTGGCCTTTCAACAGCTATTATCAAACTGCCAATATATCTATATACATAGAAAAAAAAAACAAGGACCGATTTGTCCGCCGTTTCGTCGTTTCTTTACAAATCATCGCTGGCTTATCTACCCGAGTGCGCGTCCGTTCGCGAATAAGGATTTCCTAGAAACATCTTCGGACTCGAAATAATCCAAAATCCGCATCACTCTGTTTACCGAAATGACTTGACATTACGGCCGGCTAGAGTCATGCGCGACTCCGATCGCGATTCCCGATCGCACGGGGGGAAACAACGCGGGATCCACGGAGGGAGACGGACGTCACGCGAGCGCGGTGTCAGCGACCGACGTCATTCGGAATGCACTGAGCGATGACAGTGGGCGTATTGGAAACGATGACTCAGCGGCGGAATTATTAACGGATAACTCGTAGTACCCTACGTTCATTCAGCGGTGCCGGGGAGCGAGCTCCTCGCGGACGTCGGCCGAGAATCCCTCGAGGAGCCGTTTCGTAATGCGGCGCGGATCTACGCGGGTTCTCTTTGTTCCTTTTCTCCCGAGAAAAAAAATTCAAACGAGATCTCTCCCCCCGTGCGCGAGGAAGATCGAGGAGAGAACCGCGAACGTGTGATCGTAATTTTTAATATCAATTTCTCGGCCGTCGACTTTCTCGTGTATTGGGACCGTTTCTGGTTCACCCGATTGCGGCTTCTTCGTGGAAGATTTTGTCCTGCATGCTTGATTTCCAGGCGGAAAGGTATCGAATGCGACTGTTTGCGCTCGATATCGCGCGTTACGGTCGCTCCGGCGGACGGCAAGGAAACGATCGATACGAAAGGTACACATGGATAAATGCAGACACATGTGCGCTTTTAGATATACATATATTAAACGCTTAGGTATAACGACCCGGCCCCGTGTTCGATCGCGCGAAACGCCGTTTCGACGCCGATAAACCCCGCTCTTTTTCTCTCTCTCTCTCTCTCACTCTCTCTTCGTCCTTTTTCGCCGCGGCGCCTTCTTCCTTTTTGAGAGCTTCCGTGAGAAAGCGGCGGATGGCCACGGCGATTCAGGCGTGTAATAGAGAGCGATTTTCTGTACGAGAGATGCACGGACTCCGATCGATCGAGCTCATCGATGGTACCCGCGTCTCGACCATCTGTCGAACCATCTCATTTCACGAAGCGCAAGTTCACTCGACGTCTAATGCGAATTGCAGCGTTCTGCAATCACATTAACCTTTGTTGTCACTATCCTCTTTGTCGATAAACGCCACTGGCAAGAAGTACTAATGCGATTCTGCGTTCTCCGACTATCAAAGCTAAATTAAATCGCAATGGCCCGCCGTAGTTTTCCATTTATTAAGAGCTATAAATATCTTAAAATATGAGAATATGAGGGAACTGACAATTAAGGATTGAAGATAAATGTCCGTAAAGTTGTTCTCAAATCGGATTATAAGAGTATTACAAGTGAATATATATTAATTAACTTTTAATTAATTTTTTTTCTAAAATTATCGCTCTAATTTGAAATGGGCATCTCGTATTCGAGATCGATGTTCAAACGATAAACGGACGCGAATTTCTCTGTAGAGGTACAGGACTGATTAAAAGGCAGTCAGTTGAAAATGAAATGGTTCCGATATTAACGCCGGGGGATCCCAGTTTCGTATTATACTGCGACCGACCTCGATGCGAAGACCGCTAAACGGTAGCCTTTATTTTTAACTTCCAGAGTTCCGCGCGTCGGTAGTTGGCCGACGCCATGAAACAAAAGCGCGCGTTTATTTGAGCTCAATACTATCGAGCTGTCGTCTCTCGCGAGCGACCGGACACGAATCGAATCGGACCCGATCGTTCGGTTTTTGCCGGAAGGCCTGACCTGGTTGCGTTAAAACTTCGGGATACGCCCGCCGCGTCCAACCCTTTCAGCCGTCTTTCTCTCCGTTCGTAATGTGTGCAGACGTATATTTTTATTTTCTTATCAGCTCATCGACGTTCTAAGCTGCGAGTTGTGCTTATCGGTATCTAAAGTGAATTAGTAAACAGAGGAGATCAAGTAATATTACATTCAATTTTATCGAGCTAGATATATTTTTTCTCACGTTTTTTATTATATTTATACATTTATTTTCAAGACTCGATAAATAAAAGGAATGTGTTTTCTAAACAAAAGTTACAGAAGGAAAATGGTATACAATTTAAGTATAAGATATTATTCTTAGGTGTCTGATAACCGCAAAGGCTTACACTAGGCTGATGGCACGTTACCTCCCCCCGAAAAAAAAATTCTTATTAATCAATTTGCACAATGACAGAGATTTTCAATTGACGAAATGTCCGATAAAGTGAAAATAATTTGCGAGACATTTTTCCCTTAAAGACCCCGCGCTAAAAGGATGCAATTCGTGCTCGACAAGACCATCGATTGAGAAATATATTACAAAGTTCTTATTACAGGGTGCTCGGCGATCTGCCTTTCCTCACGTGTCATGCGAGAAAAATAATTCTCTGATGGATCACCCGATAGATCGTGTATGCCGCTGTGTTTTGTGTGTGTATATTAACGTGTGTGAGCTTTTACGTTAACGAACCGCGTGGCTTTCGAACAAAAGGGCATCGATTATATTACAAGATCACGTCATGCTGCGCGCCGGCGGTACGGCGATTATGTCACGGCGATTAGGCTCGTATCAAAAACACGCGCATACTGCCGCGGTATATCTTCCCTTCCTCCCGCTGCCTTTCCTTCTCGGATGTTTATTATGCTGCAGTTATTTTGTGATAGCGGCCGCTTATACGGCATATACACGCTGTACTAATTTATGTGACCGCCGAGCGGGTATAAAGTATACTCTCGAAAAGATCATCGATAAATCTCCTTTCGGCACAATAAAATATACTATATAAAATTCCTTATCTCGCCGCTTACGAAACGAAGAAGGAAATTAATTAGCGTCAAAAGCGTCGCCGGGATTGTTTACATCATTGTAAACGAGATTTATACTTGTTTTTATTATTTCTTTTTTATCGCAATGCGAATTGTTAATTCATTACGCAATTATATCGAGATGCGAGAACTTAAACACGTATAATGCTTCAAGGCTGTTCGTAGACGCCGTTCTTCCTTATCCTTTCTCATATGTAACATAAAGACTTGTGGACATTTATTTCATAAATTAATAAACAATACAAAATATTAAAACCAAAAATTAGTATAATTGTTAATTATATTATATTTTGCTATCTTTTAATTTTATGCTGAATTTGACGAATAATGCAAAACTATCTCTTGCTCCGCGAACATCTTTGCAGATTTATTACTGAATTAACGTTACGTGATATTATCTAGATACTTGGAAAGATACATCTTACGTTTCAAGATAATGTGTGAATAGCACTAGCGACAATGCGATGACGATTTCCGGCCGATTCGTGGAAGGCTACGATAAAAAAAAAAGAAGATGCGCGATGAATCAATGCCAAGGAAATGTATCCTCGTCGTCAGTTATTTGTTCACGGAGCTATGCGGATCACGTCGCGGTGATGCAATCGTCACGAAAGAATCACTGTGGTCTTATCAAAAGGATGCACCTCGTTGCTGCGAAGAGCGAAGCGAGAGCCGGAGCGAGCTAACGATTTCTGAACGACACAGCATCGTGAGAATTCGAATGTTGACATTTGATAAAATGCTAATAAGCAGTACACTGCCGTTTTGTCTCACATTTCCAATCATCGCTTTTGATTCCTAATTCCTCATTTGAAATAAATAAACGTAAGTCGGATTTTAACGGATTTTAACGGCGCTCCATTCCTTTTATTTGATTAAAATATAAAATATTATTAATGAGCGAGAGTTCAATCACAGTTTTACGTCATATCGGGAAACGCCGGTTTATTCTAGAACGTCGAAATCCACAATGACGACGTGGTTCCACATGCACCACGTTGTTGGCCCGAGCTCAGGATATTTCTGCCGCGACGAATTACCGTTGTGACTGTAAACCTTATTATATATTACCCGTGTGTCTATGCATGTATGACGAGTGTTAAGTGTAACCTAGATCTTCGTCCGCGAGCGTTGCATCGTGTACGCATGTATATGCAAGGTAACGCTCTCTCGAGACACACATTAACATATATCGCGTCTTCTTAAAAGATTAGATAAAAACAGGTAAAAAAAAAACTTGCATCGTTAAAGGACAAGATATTGAGATGTTAATTGCAGGAGGAACAATTATTGAATTAGAAAACACAATTACGTACGTTCATGATTGTAACGATGTTCATTAACGGCGACCACCTACGCTACACGCATTTGTATATTGCAGATGCAATTTGCATCAGTCGGCTAAATGTTGAACGGCGCGATTATACCGTTTCTCACAATCTGATTTGCGCTGAATCATTCGATATGATAGAGATGACGTCAAGACCGTCAATGATTCGTGCAAAAACTTTCGCTCGGTTTTCCTTGTGTCCGTTAATTATCCCGACACAATAACGATAATCACAATTGACATCTCTGATTGAGAGGCGCTATAGACCGCGCGCAAACGCAATAAATGCAACTCGATGCACGACAATTTATAATTTACATCTGACCATGAGTGCGTGGAAATTATCGCGTGTAAAGAAACGAAGACACAACACGCTACAGGATACGGAGTCTTTCAAAATAACAACCATTTCGTTTTATCGTTGCAATAAAAAGAAAGGAGAGTAAATTTCGAGATAACGAATCATTTCTTTTTCACTGACGATCTCAACGAGAAAGACTAGATTCTCCTGAGCTTCTGACTCGCGATTCTTATTCGTAGATCTCGAATCCGCTGCACCAATACCTCGATAAAAGCAACAAGTGTCCCGCGAAATCATTTGTCAACGGAAAAGCCGACGGTGTGGCCAACGGTCGCCTGATGTGAATCATCGAAACCAACGGGTCACTGCGCGCAACACGTTCGACCTGCGTCTTATTTTATTTCACCCGCAAAATATATGAGGTGCTGTTTATAGTAACATTTTTAGTAGCGCGATTTTTAATCGGAAAAAAAAAATGATAAATCACTATTTCCAGTACTAATTTTCTATTTTTTTCCTGTTCAAGATACAAAATAATAACTATGTTAAATATATTATTATGCATATGTGTAATCTCATTTAATAATTAATAATTAGTTTTTTTCATTGTTTCTATTTCTTTGTTAGAGAAGCGTGATTATATGAATCATATAACATTTCTCCAAGCCACGGGGGGGAATACAATAGAAACCTTTCGCAAATTGGCTTGCCGAATTAACTTTTGTCGACGATTTTAACTTTATCGCGAGAGAAAGAGAGAAGAAGGTGAGCCTGCAAATCGGAGCCGAGTGAGAAAAGAGGCGCCCGTCGCATGCAGGACCCCCCAGCCTCGTCCGTCATGTGAATGGACGGTTTATTTACGCGTGTTCCCGCGATTACGAGACGCAGCAGCGACGGCGGTGACCTGAATCCCGAATACGCTGAACGCCGATATCTTCGGCGCTTCGCTCGCTCCGGGGAAGATAGCGATGTGTGTACATCGGCGATCGACGACCGGCGTTTTGCATAACTCTTTGCATAACATTATCGGACCGCGGCGCGGTCTACGCGGTTTCCGGTTGGGCGCGATTAAGAACGGGGCCGCGAGAAAGTGCGAACGCAGGCGAGAATCCACGCTCGAGTCCATTGAATCGATGCAAGGAATGCGTCACCGATAGGGAGACCGATTCGCGCGCGATAAAAATAAATGTACTGTTTGCGAAATTTATGCAGATAATTGGATGTGCGACCACGAGCTGCATGAACTTATTTATTATGCGTATGCAAAGTTTGTATGTTATAACAATTTCGCTACCAGTCGACAAAATACTTAACCTGATACTCGAGTTTTTGTCGGGTAAATAGCTTCGAAATTTGTACCGCAGTGTACATAAACATTTCTAAAATATATTCAATCTTCATTGCGATATATTTATATGAATATATTGTTCTCGAGTTCTGAATTTAATATCTTTTCCATATTTTTATATTATTCATATTTCGAAGGGTGCGATGTTCGTCATTAATTGAATAATTGATTATGTGAATTTGTAATTTAAACTGCTTTTTTTTATCTATAATGCACAACTTTATTATATAATAGGTACGGATCCTTTGACTCTTCCCACGATATTAATTTAGAATCGTGGACTTTTTGTACATACTTTAAACATCGTGTCGTAACTTACGGTTTTGCTCGCAACAGGAAGACGCGTCGAGATGTTAACGAGAGGTTCTCGTCATCGTCGTCGGCTTCTAATGGATGGTTGACCTTCCGTTCGTCTTCGTACTCATTAGCGGAGCACACCGAAAAATGACTCTCCCCTCGCGAATTGTAACTGTCTCTCTTTCTTTTCCTTCCTTTTCTTTCTCTCTCTCTCTCTCTCTCTTTCTTGTTCACACACACTGATATATACTTGGTGAGTCAATTCACAAACAAAAAAAGCTACGCGCCACGTGTTCCGCGCCGCAGTGACGCGGTCTCGAGCATCGGAGTGGAGATCGGGATCGTGCGAAGCGGATCAGGGATCGATCCGTGAGAACGAAAAATCTGGTCGTCTCTGCAACTCTGTCTAAACGATAGCGACATTTTACGTAAAACGATGCGCAGATGAATGATAACAAAAAAAAATTCATATGCCACGCCTCGTTTTGCGTAATTTGCTAAATTAAATTAGATACTGTGGCTAAATAACTTTTTAACGATTTTCGAGAAAAGTGCAACGCACCACCAAAGGATCATGTATTAAATATACATATGTATCAAAAGGTGAAAATATATTTGCGCAAAACAAAATTAAGATTACTGTTCGTAAAGAAAACACAGAATTTTAGAATAAAGTAAAGCTCCGATTTTGAGATCAGACAAACTCATAATGTTTCGTAATTTACGCGATCTCTCTTGCTTCGCTGTATTTAAAGATTTCATATCTAAAACGAGCAGATCGTATCGTGCGATCGGCAGTCCTTTGGATGCGCTCCAAAAATCTCAAATTGAAATAAGAGACTAGATTAATGCGAGCTAAATGAGATGGAAGTAAACGAGGCGTGAAACGCCGAGGAAAATAGTCTCTTCTCAGGTCATTCTCAGGGGGAAATAATTTTTGATCCTTCGAACGAGCGGCGCTCGTGGCGCGAACACCCGCGGGTTAACGAGGCGCGCGTGTTAACGACGTCGGCAAGCTGCGAGACTCGTGTGTGTCGAAGAAATGGTGAGTCAGAGAAATCGTTCTCTCTCTTCTCTTTCGAGCTCTCTATCTCTCTCTCTCTCTCTCTCTCTCTCTCTCTTTTTCTCTCGTTCTTCGGCTATAAAACTAAACGTAAGTCTCGAGAGGAATCGTACGGGAAAGAGAGAAAAGGAGAATTTGCTTAAATTGAAGGAACCTCTCGTTAAATTGTAACGTTTAGACCCTTCGATGCACTTTTCCCGAACATCGAAACACGTAAAACTAAAGAGGGAAATCACCGTCTTTAGGACAGCAGGATTGAATCGCGTTTCTACACGTGTGAGCGTCGTCGAATATAAAGCAGCGCGGCGAATTAATTGAACTCTCGTTGCGGATTCTGCGGACGCTAGGATGCGACGGAAATCGAGCGGCCCATCAAAGAAATTGACACCAGAGATCAGTTGGAACTCCGATTACGATTAATTGCACAATGCCTGTAATTCGAGTCTCTTTGACCGTAATTCTAGAGCAATCGCCGTTTTACGGAAAGAAGATTAGCCGTCAATTATGACAATTGCGAGGCATTTTCGCGAAGTAGGGGGAAACGAGGCGCTCTAATTGTTTGCCGTTCGATAAGACAGGCTCGATTAACGTGGCTAAACGTTGTCACTTGCCACATCGTCCTACATTTCACGCCGTGTATGTCTCTCGCGAGTATAATTTTACGTAAAAAAAAAGAGAGAGAGAGAACTAGAAGAATATATATTTCATCGCGTAACGCAAGCCGCAGTAGCGGTTTCCGTGCAAAGGTCCCGCCGACTTCGGAGTTTCCAAGCGTAGTACGAGTTCCAAGCTCCGAAGCTTTTCCGCGAATTGCCTGTTCGCGGAAAGCTACTAACGCACGCACGTACGCATGCACGCGCGTGTCACGCGAGCGCGGATCGACTCGCGAGGGAAATCGCCGAGGGAAAAGGCGCGCGGAAATTGCGTCGGCGCCACGTCGCGAGTCGACGCGGAAAAGCTCGTCGGTCGGATTAATTTTCTTTCCTCCCTCCTACCGGCCTCGCGGCGCCGCGTGTGTACGTGCGCGCGCGCGCGCTCATTCGTTTCGTTACGCTCTTATCACCGTGCGAACGGTTACCACGTGTCCGCGAGTCGCACTTCCGGTCCAGCCGATCGCACCTAACGCACGTCGACGCCGATCCCGGAGTTCGCGTGCTCCGGCTCCACTCGAGAAGGCAACGCGTCGCGGGGTCGCGGAATAAAGAAATCGAAGGTGCGCGCGGTACCGGGGCTCTCACGGGCGCGATGCCGCTTGTCGTTGGAAAAAAAGCTACGGCACACTGGCTCGCGTCTCGCCGCGTACTGCGGCGGTCGGAGCAACCGGTCGACCGGAGCGCCTCGGCTCGGACACCCGCGCACGGAAACGCCCGAGTCGCGGTTAGCGGCAGCGGCGGCGACGGCGGCGCATTCAGAGGCTCCGACGCGAGAAAAGATAACAGCCGCATGCATTCCTCGCAGTGCACTTGGTGCACTCGATGCTAGGAAATTGTATGTATCGCAACGTACATGTAAACGTATAAAATATGTATTAAAATGCTATGTAATAAAATATTACATATAATTATACATACGTATTGAAATATATTAAATATAATATAAAGTGTCTCGTGGAATTTTTATTGATGTGTGTGAGCGGTTTCTTTAATATAAAAAGCAGAATGCATTTCGAATCGCGAAATTTTAATCCCGACGTAATTAAGTCGACGTTCTTTTTTTTAACGATTGCGTGTTGCGTTTTATTTTACGGTGATTAAAAATTAATCGAGCTTGATTAATCGATTAGCTCATCGAGTTTCGTCCATTCTCGCAATATCGTGTTTTTTAGTTTTTAATAGAAATTCTGTCTCTCCCGAAGCAATTATTCATCAAATTCTCGAAGGTATTCGAGTTTGTGGAATTCGTGGAAAAATATATTATATATAAATTATATTAGGAAAAAGTCGGATTTAATTGAGAATATCAGGATTTGATTATCGAGGTGAATGAGTTAATCTCCCGCTTTCGATAATCTTGGTACCAAGAATTAGACTCAACAGTCGTTATTTGTCTTTGGTTAAAGATGGAGAAACTGTCATTATGTGCTCACATTTTTACTCCCGTAAAAGCACTCGAGCAATCTCGACGTTTCTGAATGACGGCGAGGGATTCTCGAGGACCTGAGAGGTTTAAATTGCTGCCGAAAAGATGCCGCCGTATTTGTTGCAAACATTCTCCCTTTTTTTTAGAAACCTTCCCTGGCAAACACTTCATCCGCCTACATTTGTGAACGATTTTACGACGATTTCCTAATGCCGATTTTTATGACGAGTTCAGTCTGTGTGAACATTTCTCACCATTTTTTACATTTTAATAGTAGCGATTATTTCTCGATGGAAATGCAATTAATGCAATTAGTGTCATAAATAGATCTGTTGGTACCTAAAATGCGAATTTTTATAAAATTTCTAAATTTTACAAATTTTTGCAGATGGATAAAAAACAATTATTTATGGACAAATGTGGACAAATAATGAATAATTGGAATCCATATATAATTTTAAAAAAATGCTCTTAGGAGTGCTGATAATTAAATTTTTTTATTTTTAATTTTTTTGCAAGATGAAAAAATAAAACAATTATTTATGGACAAATGTGAACAAATTGTGGATAATCAAATGCCATATCAATTTTATAAAAGTTCGTATTTCGGGATGTCAATTTCACAAACTTCACATGTAAAATTCATATTGTGTAACTTTACAAAAAGTTAAAGTGTACGAATCAGCTGACCACACTGAGAAAAATGTTTTGTATTATGAACCAAAAGTTTTGTCGATATATACCCAAGAAAATTATTTAGTTACTATAAACAAATATTTTATTTGCTTGTATCTTGTTAAATCGTTTTGGTTTAGAGCAAACAAAACAGAAAGAGAACTCGTTGTTTAGAGAACAAAACTGTTTTGTTCTCTAACCAAATGATTTGACAAGATATAAGCAAATAACATATTTGTTTATAGCAACTGAACAATTTTCTTGGGTATATATCAACAATACTTTTGGTTCATTATACAAAACATTTTTCTCAGTGCATAAAATAGATGCAATAGATAAAATAAATTCGAAATTCTAAAATTAATTGATATACGTTACATATTTATGACTTGAACGTTACACATACAATTTTTCTCTTAATCATTTAAACTCTAAAGATTCCAATCTGAAAATTGTTCAATAATATATTAAGAAGTATTACTCTCTTATCGCCGCGGGATCTTACCTGATCATCCTGACGGGCCAAAAATGCGTAACGAAGGAGAAATTCGCGACGCCGAGGAACGCGGTTGCGGACGATGATTTCGCCGCCGTGTATAACTGCGGTGTGCGCGTGTCGATATCGCGGCCAGGATCGGCGTGGCGATGCATCGCCGATAAGAGTACGCGCTCCGGTTTTCGCGGACCGGAATGCTTCCTTTTTTACGGACACGCGAACATTAAAAATCGGCAGCGAGCGGTGAAAAAGCGACGCGCGCCTCTCGACGCATCCGTACCGATAACAGCTGTTGGAGGCAGCTGCCACGTGGCACGCACCGCCTATGATCACGGAAATCTTCCGCTATTTACGATTATTACTATTACGCTATTACGCTACGTCGTTATCCTCACATGCGGAGCAATACCTTGCGCGCTTTTCCGCGTATCTTAGATTAAAAGAACCTCGGCGAATTAAGCTTGAAGACTGTAGACGAGTGGCCAAACACTTTGCTTCTCACTCAATCAGTTTTCATGAGATCATTAGCAGAGACTCGAGAGTAAAATTTAATATTAATATTACATCGCGTTAAAAGAAGCGACGGAAGAAGATAAACCGGATTTCATGTTTCCGTCAGCTTGACGACGTTAATTAAAGCGTTTTGCATCACGTGATTTCGAAGCGCGGCTTGTAACATTTACGACCAATTACGGATCATAAAATGTTATCAGTTTGATGATCATGAAATCATCGGATATACCAAAGAGTATTAGTTCATCATAGATTTGTGGATAACTCGCTGCACTACAAAATCGTTTCGAACATCGTATCGAACATTGATCGGCGTGCATATTATATAATGCGTGCACGCGTACACACACACACACACATACACACGTTGGCACGCAAGTGCAACCCGTATATCGCAACATACTTGCGTGCGTTCGAAGAAACGACGGTTCGATTTGCTTTTCGGTGAACAAATCCAGATCATAAATATTCATGAGTCCACGCAGCTGTGGCACACGGCTTTATTAGCGGGCCGCGGAGTCGCGATGCTAATTTCGCGCTCGCGCGCGCGTGTACTCCGCCGGCGAGGAGGATTAATGCTCGTGCGCTCGAGGTACAGAGGAGGCGCAAGATAACGCGTCGCATCGCCGTAGCACATCCGGGTGCCAGCAGGTGGAACCACGAAATTGCCCGACGAAACCATGATACCTAATTTCTTCGGTGGTTCACCTTATCGCGGACAGGATGCGGCTTCCGAAGCGTTATAAGTATGCAATTTCGACCCGATATCGTCGCTAGCATTAATTACTGTCTCGTAGATATTAAGACAGGCGAGAATGCTAGATATATTCGGGAGTACAATATTCATCGAAAATGTTAATCGGTCCGTAATGTAACGAGAAGCATCGTTACATTGCTAAATCAATATTTTAATATCTCTCATCGGTAAGCGACGTGCCCTGCCAGCTGTATTTCATGCCTGTATCAATATCGATTGCAATGGTAAGGATTCTCAAGCGTAACGTCCGCAGAAAAACAAGCAGTTGATATATAGCAATCAACAAAATTCACTTTCATTCCTCTGGAGGTTGCGAAAGTAATCACTTTCATGCTACGCTCAATCGTCGTATTTTCTCCGGAGTCGAACGATCTGTCATAATATCGTGAATGTTCTGCTTCAAAGGAACAAAAGCTGCATCGATCCTGCTAAATTTTTGGAGGAGCGCGAGTACAATGGTTTCCTCCCCTTCTCTCTCTCTCTGAATCTGCTAGAGATAGAGGGAGATCAAGGACTATGTTAATCTCTCCTTCTTTCTCTCTTGTTTCATGTCGGTATTTTCTTCCTACAGAGTATTTCACGTGGCTAGAATTAAGCTCTCACGTATGTACTTTGGCAATCGAGAGAGAAATAGCTTTTATATATTATTAAATATTATTTTACGGATTATTGCATATAGTCTTTATTTTATTCTACGTCAATCATATTAAGCCGCATAAGTAAAATTTGAAATATAGGTAATTTACATTTGAATTAAATTAAAATTAAAAAATTAAATTTAAAATGCCATTCAGGGTTTATAATTAGACTAGATTTCATTCGGCATGATTAATCTTCGATGTTAATAAATGATGCCGCTGCTTAAATTTACCCCAGAGAAAAAGTCGACATCGAAGTCATCGCGAAGTGCACCGCTGAAATTCCATTGGAACATTATGCAACAACCAGGCGCACCCTAGCTCTTCGTTTCCCCGATTGGGGACGACGGTCTGGCGTCGTCGACAATGGGCATCGAGGAAGTCGGAGCCGGGGCAGACGCAGAGAAGGCAGATACGGGAACCGAGAGGGAAAGTAGACCGTGGATTCGAATGAGAGATGCGCATAGAGAAAGAAAAAGAGAGAGACAAGGGGAGAAAGACTGCATAACGTGGAAAGGCAGTGTCGCTCCTGAGCCCAATTAGCAATTTAAGGCAATAAGCGAGCGCACTCCCTCGCTTACATTCCCGCCGGCATCGGGCGACGTTATTTCCAGAAGGGAGAGACCGGTGGCTTCTCCGCGCATAAACATCGTGCGGAATAACGCGAGCTGCATACATTCGAGATGAGATCGCGCATCCTTCCGTCTCTCTTTCTTTGTCCTCTTGTCGACGACGTTCTTCATTCCTGCCGCCGAATATCTCGCGGTCGTCCTCTCCAAATCATGCCGCGGAAGCCGTGATTGGATTTATCCGAAGGGGAAAAATATATGGAAATATGAAAAATGGAAAATACTATTTTTTTCCTTTTTGTCTTTCAAATTTTTCATTACGTTTTAATAAGACTAATTCTTATTATGTTATTTCTTGAATTATTCATGTATATGTATATCATATTAATCCAATGTTTCTCATATTTCGATTTTATTTTTTATATTTAATTAGTTTCATTTCTTCTGAAGAATTTACGAAATTAATTAAGGCACAAATATATTCACATTAATATTCGTAAATTTTCCGTTTTGATTCGGATAATTGCAACGTAATACATTGCAGTTTGTGATACGTTACGTTTCACTTTATGTGAAACAATATATTCAATAATGATTTATTTGGCTCATTGGATTCTTTAACGTGCGTTGCATTTACATTTTTAATTTTCTATTTGAATATCGTTTATTTTAATTTTAATGTATGATGCGCGGATAGAAAATCGTGCAACTAACGAAAAAGATCTCGTATCTTTAAGCGCTTCGGATTCTGCGGATGCGGACAAACGCAAAGTGCATGCATTCTTAACTATCTCCGGAAAACGAGGGAGACCGTCGGTACAGACGACGAGGGCGATAAATAAGGGAGAAGGGCGAGTTTACGGCAATACCGCGCCACGAAGGGCTCTTTCTTCCTTCCCCGAGATTTGCGAATTATGCATCATGCCGAAGGGAATAAACTCGAATTGACGTGAGCACGGCAAGAAAGACGGCCGACATCGCGACAGAGAGGGCTGAAATTTCGTTAAACTAACACAGTTTAAATATGTCCTTTTACGCTTCTTTATTGAAACATCGACTTAATTTTTGTTAATTCCCTTTTCTGTGAAATTCAATTTGAAATTTTATGCTTACAATTGATTGATTGGAATAATGTGTGAAATAAAAATACATATACAAGAAAAAAATTTTACAACGCTGGGCGCGAATTTTTTTTCTGACGAAAATGTATTGTTTTTCGTTACATTAGTAACTTTCTTTTTCGCGAGTAAATTGCTGTCGAACTCGTGGCGCCAGAACGTAAACCGCGGGATTTTACGACGATACACGGTACCAGGATCACTCTTTTTTATTGCCTAGAAATAAAATAGTCGTTTTCGTGTTGACTCACGTTTTGTGATTGCTGATAAGAAATTTCGCGACCGGCTTATCGGACATTGCCACCGCGACTTCTGGGAGGTCTGTTGGCCTGATGCCGGTGTTTCGTCGTTCAGGAACATGTTACGAGAACGTCTCGGGTGGTCGCCCGCCACGCATTGATTTCACTATGCGAATCGTCTCGACACCAGACACGGTTAGTATCATGTAACGGTGAGAAAAAGGAGAATTGAAAAAAACCTTGATAAGAATTTTGCACACTTACGAATGTTTCACTCGCAAAAGTGGAGGATTGAGCGGAGGCTCTTTTTACCTTCTGTTATTTTTATTCACCTTTTGCGCGGGTAGCTTAACCGAAAATTGAAAGATTTAATCTTTTATAATTAATAATTGGTTATAATTAATTTTCTGAACTTTCAAAGAGAAAAATATTAGTAAAAATATTATATGCGAATTTCTTTTAATATAGATATACATGTATAAATATAACATTCTAAATAGCGAATTATGACCGACATAGCGTGACAGAGATTATGACGCACATTAACTTGAAAAATCCACAATCCCGGGGATTAGCGTGACACTCGAGTCCAACTCGGTTCGCGCGCTAAAGAAACAAACGCACTCGAGTTCCCTTCGAGGATTTACGAGGGGCGAGTCCGGAAGCGATCCTCGCGAAGGTGCCACGAAGGAGAAGGGAATAAGGATCGATGGTGCTTGCAGCAGCAGCAGCAGCAGCAGTAGCAATAGCGGCACAAGGTAGGTAAAATAAGGGGTTCAGCGATGGCGGAGAAGGCTAAAGAGATGAGAGGACAGGGACGTGGAGGAAGAGGCTCGGTCGAAGCCAGTGGTAAATGGTACGTTGCCGGGCCGCGGCGAGAGGGTGAGACCCGCGAGGAGGAGGTGGGTAACCTTGACCCGGGGATGAACGACCCTCTACCCCTGGGCGCGCGTGGCGTACCTCTCTCTCGTCGCCCTTCACCCCCTTCTGCGACCCTCGCGCGCGCCTCTTCCACCCCCTATTCCAGCCGACGCGGCGACGACTCCGCCGGGATCCGTTCTCCTCTCTACCCTCCTTCCTCCCCCCCGTTCCACTCCCTCTTTGCTGGGCTCACCACCTACTCCTACCTCCGTTCCTCGCCCTTTGACCATCGTCATCCTCTTGCCGTCCTACTCTTCCTATGCTCGAAGCAGCGCCCTTTCTCTTTCGGATTCTCGTCGCCGCTCACTCTCCCACCCACGCTTCCACTCTCGACGCACTCTCGCTCTCCACGCAAACTTATTACGGGGAGGGTGACCCTGGCTGCCAGCTCTCACTCGCTCGCGCCCTTTCGCGACTCTTTCCTCCCTCGTCCTTCGACGGGGACGTCGAAGGGGACGATAGGGCGGCCGGGATGATAGCGAGAGCGAAATTTCAAGGCCAGTGTACGAGCCCGGGGATCGTGCTGGATTCGTTATCCCCGGCCGGGTCACGTTCTGATCTTTTTCTCTTCTCTGAGTCGCGTGTGTTGGCCCTCGATTCTCATAAAAATTTTATATTTTGTATCTTTTAACTTTCGTTTCCCTCGGATTACTTCCAATGAACCAATCAAATTTTCACGGAAAGTAATTTTCCGAGTTGTTTCGTACATACATGTATTTCACGATACTTGTATGACATAAATAACAAGTATATAAATTGAATTTCTTTTGAAAAAATTTAGAAGTTTCCATTTATAACGAAATACTAATGAAAAACTAAAAAGTTACAGTAAAATTATTTTTCTGATATTTTTATCCTCTTGATAAATAAAAATTTGTAGTTTATGACGTATAAATATATCTGTGTGTAGGACAGAAATACTTCGCTAAAATGTCATCCAAAAGTAGATAAAATAAGGCTTGCTGCTTTTATCTTTTAAAGCTGTCCGGTCGATAGTAGTGATATTTGTGTCGCTATTATAACAAAAATGATCTCTAACTTTAACGGTCTCAAAGTCTGTGAGAATTCGTGTGAATATACAGAATAGAATCGTCGTTGCATATAATAAGCATTCACGTTCCTCATTCCAATTTAAAACCGCAGGGCTAAATCAGAAATCGATTTCTGCCGATATTAAATAATCGATAGATAATTTCGTCGCCGAGGACGACCGCGAGGACCTTTGTCCCCGGATAAGCGTCCCAACAGCCCCAACATTTGCCTAGCGGTGCGCTAGACGGTCTCGCACGCTCTTAGAAATTCGCGATCGTCCTGGTCGGCTGGCCAGCAGGGTTCACATCCTGGAGAAGCGAGCACGCGTGCGACAGGTGGGAAGCGGCGGCGGTGGCGGCGGCGCCGTCCTAGGACGCGGCTAGTCGAAAACGCGGCCGAGACGTCTCGCGATCGATTAACGAATTCGCGTCCCGCTTCTACGCTCACTCCCGAAATAGAGTCCTTCGCAGCTGGCGGTCTCGCATCGCTCACCATAA
Source organism: Tetramorium parvispinum (assembly GCA_011638315.1). Lineage (NCBI taxonomy): Eukaryota > Metazoa > Arthropoda > Insecta > Hymenoptera > Formicidae > Tetramorium > Tetramorium parvispinum. The sequence continues at coordinate 61,013 of VBVR01000027.1, forward strand.
CGAGCGGGCACGCGGAAAGGGCCGGGGAGGGGTCGAAGGGCGCGGGGACTCGGAAATGACGGAGAAGAATAGTTATGCACGGACGGTGTCTGTGCGCGACCTCCGTGAAGCTGGCATTCCATTTCCACAATTCTAACGTAACTAATGGAGTCTTAATAATAAGTCTGTATTTTATTTCTTGTATGTGTGGTGTGTGTGTATGTGCGTGCATGTACGTATGCGATTTTATGCGCTTGAAAATGTTAAGTTGACGATATATTTGATACTTTTTAAGATACTAAAATCTGTCTAAATTCAAGTTATTATTAAATAAGCGCGGAATAGTTTTTAAGTTGAGAATCGCAAACGTGTCGAATTCTGCATATTTTATTTTGATCTAAAGTCAACTTTATCGCATCTGTTTCAATCGTATTATTTTTAGATACTTATCATGATTAAATAAAAAAGTCTGTACTGCCATTTCTGTTAGATATTTAGTTACCTGATGTCGTTTCATTATAATGTAGATTGTAATCATCAAAGTGTGCTTACCTGTAACAGAAAATAACACAAATCATAAGTTTTTTTAGCGATTATAAGGTTTAATTTATAAATATACTAATATCATACAAATTTTATGTAAAGAGAAAAATAAAATATTGAGTGTATTTAATGTTATTTAGATTATTTTTGAATATTTTACAATTCACATTCGCAAGATAATATATAATTGACATCGAACTTCTAAATAATTAATATATCAAACCGTTATTTAATCTGATAGCTGCAAACCTATTATATCAAGCTAGATTTGTTATTTATCATTTGACATTTTCATTTAATGTCTCTATCAGCATAATATAACATCTCAATTAAATTGTTTGACATTTACGTTTCATCACATTTGTGTTATCAAATGAAAATATTATATAATTAATATTAGAGATAAATCTAATGTTATTTTTCAAAATCTTGGATCTTGAAAGAGGATCAATAATAGTTGATTGAAAAAACTTAATATTTTGAACGAAAATTTAAAAAAATAGAAAAAATAACTATTATCTAAAGATATGTGATTTATGAAATTACGTTTTTTTAAGTTCACATTATAATTTATCAATTTATCATCGTGCAAGATTTATTAATAAAATATATGCAATTGAAGGCAGAATTTAAAATATTTCTAATTGGGTGCAGAAAGGCAATTAAAAAATTTTCTAATGTTTTAAAATCATGACTTCCAAATTTTGATTTAATTTAAGACGCAGCATTTTTTTATATATAGGGACTATACGACGAGCATATTTATAGATACAAAATTAGAAATCGACATTGTCACAACTGACACGGTTGAGCAATCTTTTTTCCTTAATCGGAGTATGGAGTTCAGGTTCTGCAAAGCGCGGCGCATCGTCTTCGGTTTCATCGCGCTTTAAGATGCGCCGGTTCGGAGGCACGCGCGTGCATTGGCCGTCACGAATCCGCCAGGGTGGTTTGCCGGGGAAACGACCGAACGAACGCGGATCGATTCGGCGAGACTCCGAAAGTTCTCCTACCGCGTAAAGTGATTACACACACCGATTCCGCCGGCCGATTCGCGCCTACGAAAATTGACGGCGCGCGCGCTGATAACGAAGATGGGTCCGTCATTTCGCGTGCCATTCCGCGTCCGACTGGCTTTCGCGGCTATTTTCGGCAACGATCCAACCATCACCGCTATCATCTACGATCGATGTGAAATCCGCCCCCGGCCCTTACTATCAAGTTCATTAATCGGTTTCGATCTAAAGTTATGTTAAATACGATTAGATGAATAAATGGATTAAATTCGTTCACTTAATTTGAATAAAGTTGCTCTTTTAGCTTCAGCTTTGTTTATATTAAAAAATATAATGTTATATTTGAAGATTATTGCGGAAACAATTTTGAGTAATTTTATTGTACACATTTTTGAAGATTTATTTAATCACGCAGTGCAATCTGTAAAATGTAATAATCACAGAAAATTGTTGTTTCTAAGAAAGTATAAGATAAATAAAAATTTGAATGCAAATATATAAATATCCATAAAAAATGATGAGAAAAGTGGTTTGTTTTGAACCGCGAAGAGCGTATTCGAGGGTTAATTTGTACATGTCCAGAATAAAAAGGGGTGGACATTTGCCGATAATCGATACAGTTTAGTCGAAACTGACCGGGTCACGGGTTTCGAGGTTCTCAAAGAGCGCCGACATTTTTTGTCGATTTATCGAAAATGAACGAAATTAATTAATTAAAATATTAATTATCCAATGTATTCTCGAAGAATTGATAATAATTGTAAATGATTTTCCAATAAAACAGATCTGTGCAAATAGAATTTTCGTTTGTCGATAAATTTGTTTATATTTGAGATTAACATAAATTTAAACGTACAATTTGATGGACCAGTTTTAAGAATCTGGGTCAGAAGTGAACATCAATTGACCATCTCGAGAATCTTCTTATATTACGAGGTCGAGCGATGTCGCTAAAGATATTGGCGAGTATATTCGTCGGTTTCACGGGTCAGAATTCGACATTTTCCGATTTTACACCGTCTAAATGATGAATGACGACTGATGGCACAGATACGGAATCTAGCACGGTCGGTTAATAATGGGCCGAGGTCGTTATCAGAAATATCGCAGACGTATTTTACCGATTTTTTTCAAGCGTAGAAAAACTCTATACCGATAAAAATTCATTGCAATCCAATCCCAAAAATACAAGTTAAAAATATATATACTTACAAGAATGCGGTATTCGAACTCTAACTCAAAATACGTAAAAATATTTCTGTCGTCAAAAAAAGCATTGTTTATCAGAAGGGATTTCTCGAGATAATTAGCGTGATTGTCTACAGTAAATGCAATCTCTACCGCAAGTCTCTCATCTGAACAGCGGACTTCATCTAACTGATAATCTCGTCCAGAATATTTAATGATATCAAGGAGCTAGAAGGACCGTCTGTATTTCCTGGCAGGACTTAACAAATTGAGATACGAGGGTCACGTTTCGCAGTAGATGACCGGCGACAACGACGGTGGCTTTAGGCAAGATGGAAAGGGCAAAGGCGAAGGAGCAAAGACGAATGTATATACGTTATAGTGTTAGTCACGTGGAAAAAGCAAGAGAGCGAAAGAAAACATGTATGTGTAAGAGCAAAAGGAAGGTACACGAATTTGTGTAACTTCTACTTTCCTCCAAATTATATTAATATAAATTTACTGTTATTACAAAATGAGCACGACTGGAAGAACATAGAAACCAATATAAAAAGAAATGAAACAAAATAAGAGAACTATTAGTTAAAAAAGTGGGAGTAAATAACACTCAAAAGTTTAAATATTAAATATTAAATATAACAGTAGTTGTGTGATTAATAAAGAACAATCTCATGTGAATAAATATTAAATATAAATCAATTTAAGACAACTGAATTTACGATTGTTATTTGCATACAGTACATTGTAAATAATAAATTGACTACACTGCAATATACGAATTAATCTTTAACAAATTATAAAATAATTCTCTATATATTTTATTCAGTTGAATTTTCTACAAAAGTATATATTCAAAAAGAGTAATACTAATTTTAAAAAATTAAACAAAAAATCTCAAAATGTTCTAAATAAAATAGATCGCATTTGTGCGTGTGCAAAGAAAAGACAAAACGAGAAAGATGTCACAATAAAGTCAGAAAAGAGAGAAAGAGAAAGTGCGAAGCCTCCCTTCCGTCCTTTCCAACTCCTCGTCCTCTTACTCCTGTTATTCGCCCTACCCTTCATCCGCGTCCCTTCCTTCCCACAGGCGGAAAGTAATCAATACTTCGGGAAGGTGCGTGGGTGAAGCATACACGCCTGTGGGTCGCGGCATCGTCGGTAACTTTGCGCGAATTTAACTGCGAGGTCCTGCTCTCTCAGTACACACACACACGGAGGAAAGGACCTCGCAGCCTCTCGTAGGGTGACGTGGGGAGAAAAGAGATCCTTGAAATTCGTCCTCGCTCTTGGCGAAGAGGCACGTGGCAAAATTGGCCGAAGTATCTCGGTCGAAATTGACGAACTCAATTCCGAAACATTTTATTTGTGCAGGACAACCTCTTAAGACACCCTTAATCAGTGAGATACGATAATATATCCCGAAATTTTTTAGATTCGCGTTGATTAAATAATTTTCTAATTTCTTCATAATTCAAACTTGCATCTTGTTTATCAATATTTTTATCTTCCTCTAACATCTGCCGCAACAAAATTATTTTGTTATTGCTATATATAATTTTTGTAATGCAAAAATGCTCGCTAAAGACTCAGAGTTTAATTAAGCGCTCAAATAAAAACAATTCATTCGCTCATGTATTCACTTATTCGTTCACTCTTTTTCTCCTTCGACCAAAATTCTACACGCTATTCCCGGCGTTAATCCCAACTGCGATGCGTACCTTAAGGACGCAGGAAGCGGCTGTCCCGCGCGGCTCGGTACACGGCGCCAGGCGTTGATTCTAGTTTTAATCGAATTTAGGCACACACCGGGCGGCTATTTAATCGTCCGGCAAAAAAAAAAGAAGCGAATAAAAATACACGGACATCGAGACGTCGCGGCGGCGGGAAGGGAGGGATCGGTGAGGAATTAATTAAATGCAACGGCGATGTATTCACATGTCGATGGCGAGCACGCGAAAAAGAGAGAAAGAAAGAAGGGAAGGCTGCAACCATCGCTCGCGTATTCCGCGGGGTACGAAAAGTACGTGTCGCCGCTGCCGCCGCCCGCGTGACAAAGGCTTAAGTTTCAGCCGCGTACAATGCCCGAGACAACGTCGTCTCCAGATTATAAAATTTAATTAAAATTTTGTTAGGGTCCCGCCGCGCGAGTCCTCTCCCCTATTCCCCCGTGTCTCCGACACCGTTTCGCGTTTTCTTTCTTCTTCCCTTGCCGCTCCGATCGCCGCGTTTCGCGTCTCTCTTGTTTCTCGCTGTTTCGTTTAGATCATTTCCGTTTGTGTTTTTGCGATACATCTCGAGAATGTAAACAGCGCTGACTACAATAGAGCGCACCAAATCGCCCCGAATTTAATTATCACGTTGCGGTTTGATCAGAATTTGTGCGACGCTAATATAATACCATATCTTGGGGGAATTCGATAATGTCTGTTAAAAACGATTTTTTTGCATGGAAACCAGTATACTCATTTCCGCTTTTGCACGATGAAATCTCAAGTATTGGTATATAAACTAAACTAGCTTTTAAAAACATTGATCATAATATCAAAATTAAATATAAAAAAATTATGCAAATGGTTAACGATCAAACTTGCGTTACGGAAAGTTCAACAAGTGAAATATATATTGTCGATAAGCAAAAAACGTTCTGGATATTGAAATTATTAAATCGATGTATTAGAGTATAATATATAAAATGAGGTGTAAAATCTTAACGAGTAGACACTTTGAAAGAACACAAAGACGAATATTAAAAAAATAATAATAAATCTTAGGAAGCATTCCGAATTCTCTTCTTCTCCGCTCACAATTCTTACCCTCGTTTTATTTTTTAACCCTTCTTCAACTTAACATCGCGGACTTGCACGGGCTCGGCGGAAAGCTCAAAGTAGGACGAGGCTGTTGAATAAATAATAGCCCACGGTCTGACTCGATCGCGAAAGCCAGATACGTACCTTTTTACGTAAGCTCGCGTGACCTCGGTTAGTTGACGACCGACCGGAAAGAGGCAGCCATGAAGACCCCTGTACGTTTACAAATTATTACACGTGGTCGCCGAAAGTAAGGAAGGATAAGCCTGATGCGATAATCAGCGTACGATAGTCTAATTAACCCTTTAAATTTTCACGACAGGGGACGAGAGAGAGAGAGAGAGAGAGAGAGAGAAGACGAGTCGTGTTAGAATCATAGATAACTGACTCGTCACGTAACAACTTTAAATTATTTTCCCTCTGTAAATTATTTTCCACTTCGCTAAATATTACTTACAATTAGCTTATACGAATAAGCTGAAATTACGGGCTGAACACGATTAACGAGATAGAGAAATGTATTCTTAAAGCGATACACGAATAACGGAAGGTATACATTTCCCGTCGGCAAATAATACCGTGTTCAGCGAATACAAATTTCTCTTATGTAAATGATTGTTTTGACAGAGTAACAATGTACATATTTTACATCGAGCACAATCGTAGTTTATATTCGTTCATATATTTTGCACGCTGCAGTGATCCGCATGACTTATTTGTTATGTTTATCCCGTAACGCTTGCAGAGTGAAAATGTACATAAATTTACTTCGGTTGCAATTTAAACAATTATAAAGTGCGAAATAAACCTGTATATTTAATTAGAAATAAAGGTTATTTAATTAACATTTATAATTTGTGTACGCAGTGTACAGGTTGGACATAGAAGGTAAGCTACGTACACAAACGGAAACTTAATTTATAATCGCGGACCAGATTCTATCCCGCGTAAGATCGTGACAAAGTCGCAAGAAGGACGAAACGGCGAGGCGTTCATTGCTTACGAGACTCTGATAAGACACACTAATCAATGTTATGGAGAAACTGCTGGCCATGTATGGAGATGCGGCTCCGTTGCACTTCCAGGAACGCATCCGATGACGAGAGACGAAAGACTACGCGGCCAGCGACACGAGCATGGCGTCGTCTGTCTTCTTCGACCATAAGGTGAAAACGGAATCGTTCGCGGGTGCATTGATCGACGGGAGAGACAAAGAGAGTGCAAGGAACTCCCGCACGAGCTGACTAGAGAAAATACCGCGACTATCGCGCGAGCATAATGTCGCGCTGATGCGCCCTGGTTAGTTGATGCACTTCGCAGCCTGCGAGGAATTATCCAGTCATGGATTATACGAAGGAAATGAAGGGACGAAAAAAAATATTGAGAAAGAAAACTAAGAATATTAATGAGACATTCGAGATGTTTGCATTTAAGCTCTCATAACGTGCTCTATTAAAACATAATTGTATATTTTATATTTTATTTTAATTGTATATTTTAACGTTTTAGTATATATCCTAGTTATTGTTTATATAAATGTATAATAGATTGTTATGTAAATTAATATATATTTCGACACAATTAATCATAATGCAATCTCGATGTGTTAAACTTCTCATTATAATAAAAATTGATGAAATAAATTATGTAATGTTTAATTTTCTTCAATTATTCGTTTTGCTTGTTGAAGCAAACTAAAAAGAAAAAATAATAATACGTAAATAATTCAAATATCTAGAGGAAAGAGTTGATATTATATATTTTTTTATATTAATTTATATTCGTAGATATAAAAGCAAGTTTTTGTTAACGTTACATTTGATATGATTGACTAGTATGCAACTTACATGCTAATCAGTGAAGGACAAGCCGGTTTGCAAATGGCGGCTGTCATCTTAAGCGCTGACGCCATTTTTACGCTCTTAAGTTATTTCGCTAAGAGAGATACACTACGGTTAAATTTCTCGTGTAAAAAGCTTCATCTTTAAAGCTTTTCCGTATTATTTATATATATTTATATTGTAAAATTTGGAAAAATTTGGATGGCTTAAAATAACTTTATAAATTTTAAGAAAGGACGTTTCGCTTTTAAAGTCTTAAAAGCATTTCTGGCAGTTTCTTTCATTGTTAATCCATGTTTCCGTATATCTTCCATATGTATCCACCTTCTACTGTCATGAAAAGAATTCCAATATTTATCTAAGAATAACTAATTTGTAAACTTGAAATATTATTGGATATGGTTGAAGCCCTTGAAAATCTCTTGGCAAACAAAAGAAAACCGAGATTTAAAGAAGATAAGAAAAACACGATAGAATAGGAAACCGAAAAAAGTAAAGAAATATTAAGCGTTGAATCCCCAGGATTTGTTAAAAATTTTAAGTATAAAAGATTACTTATGAAAAGAAAATCCAAAAGGACAATGTCTAAATAGACTTTATAAAATAAACAATGTTAGGGCTACTAAAAATTTTGGAAAGAGAGTACAGTTCTTTGTGGCAACGATCATAAAAGATATCCTTCTGTTATTTCCCGTGTCTTTCGACATTTTCAGGTCAGCTCGATCCCATGTTCAGGTACAAGGAAATATTGAGAAATCGACAGAGGGGCCTTCCTGGAAGTTCACCCATGGAGCCCGAAGGACCGTTAAAAGACGCCAAAAATTTACCTGGTTTCTTTGTCCGGAAGATTTCCCAGGAGAAACCTTAACGTCGAGATTGACAGGGAGGTGAGAATGTCGACCCTCTGTCGTCTTGCCGATGCAGGCAACAGCGGAAAAGTTTGTTGCGAGACAAAAACACGCTTGGAAAGAAATTTTCTTGGAAATATTGAACGCAAGCTGCGTATTGCTGCCAGCGAAGTTTTCTATCTTCAATATTTCCATAATGAAACATAAAATGAAGAGAATAAAGAAAATGCAATAGTTAGAACTGAAGAAATTATTTTTTTAATAAAAAAAATTAAGTAAATTGGAGAACATTTTTAATTGGTCACAAAGTCTTTTCTTTCTTAATTTTTTTTCATATATCCTTTCATTAATTTATTGTCACTTGCTTTTTAACTATTTAAGAGTGATGGAAGATATCTTCATTTCGGCAAGTTCAAAAGTTTAAAAGTGACACAGATAATAAAATCTCATCCTACGTTTAATTAAAAGATTGGTTTGACTAATTGTAAGATATTTAGCATAGAAAATTAAAAATTGATTATCACATTCTCGTTAAATAATAATCGCTATAACACGTCGCGCTATCACGCAGCAACTTTAACGCCGTGTGAAACACATTCCCTGACTAATTTGATTCGATTTTGATGACTAAAAGAAAATAATCAATCGAACGTCTTCGCCGAATGCTCGAGATTGTTACATTTATAGCAATTTCGAAATTATAATCGAAGGAGCGTTTATAAAAGGAAAGAATTTTCCGCGACGAGTGTCGCAGGTGCCTGCGTTACCGACGCGAAAAAAGGCGCGATGCGCGTTTTCACTGGAAGATAGAGCCACGAACAACGTAGAGACGCTCTAGCCGGAGTCTGGCCGATGCGACACGTGACCGTGGTATTTCGCCGTTGCTGCTCGCTTCGGCGAATCGATGATAAGGCGCTCATCACATCGCCTTTCGATCCGCTTGCGCGAATTAAACGTTGTTATTTATGTTATGCATTAACGTGTTATATTACACCACCTCCTCGCTCTCTCTCTCCCTCTAGTTAAGATAGCGGCATCCGTTGTATCTGCTTAGACCGCCATGCCCGCAGAAAATGGCGGCTCGGCAGCGCGACGACGTAACTCGCATACGCGTCTCCACGACGCTCTCGCATGCCGCGCGTCGTGAAAGTACGGGCGGGACGGCCGTTCCCATTTCTCGGAATCGCCCGTTCGCCCATTTACATTTCTATTACTCGCGATCTCGGCGGGGAGGACGACGCATCGTCGAGATCGCCGTATCCGGACTGTCCGCTCTTAAATTAAAGTCACGCACGTTGTTCCGCCACGTAGCCGCCTCCGCCGTAATTCGGTCCCCTCCCTCCCCCTCCTCCTCCTCCTTCTTGCCCACTTAACTTTATTACGGTTATCCGTCATTATTTGTCGTTATAGAACGATAGAGAGCGGCGGCCCGATTGTCCGGAATCGCCGCGCGATTTTTGCACGCGATCCTCTTCTTCGCGCAACTGCTTTTTTGCGCGCGTGCGATAATGCCCTCTTTTCAGAGGCAATTACCATGTCACAAACTGCAAAAGTGATACTTTGACTCGAATCCTCGAAGTCATTTCATGTGATTTTTCACGCATTTTCTCTCTTTCGGATGCATCTGCAAGTCGCGAAAACGATCTGCAGCTTCATGAACTTCTTGGTTCTTTTAGAGATCGCGAAAACGATCTGCAGTTTTACGAATTTTTTTTCTTGCATTTTTTAGAGCTCACGAGAACAATCTGCACTTTTAACGGAACTTTTAAGAAAGACACTACTATATTTTTTCGGGGCAGTTTTTTTTTTTTCACGAATCGTCGCGTGAGGGAACCGCGCGATCGCGTGCGATCATCTCTTCATCAAATTTCAACACCGCATTTCGCATTACTTTGAGGTTGTCCTGCGGTTTCCTTGTTCATTTATTTTCTTCAAGTTGCGGCGGGCCCCTTGTCGACGCAGCTCTTGCTTTTATTACAGCTCAGAGAATATTCATCAAACGCAACATTACGATTAATTTATTATTTAGTTCCTAATTAAAGGCATTCAGCTCAACGACGATGTATTCCCGCGCAAGCCAAAGGAGCCGCGGAATTCCGAGGATCCCTGTGATTTTCAATGCGTATTTAGCGTTGATTGCGATCGTCTGGAGCGATTTCGTTTGTTTGGTATGAAGAGCGCGGTAATGTGGACGCGACAGTGCGTGTATGCGTGCAAGGCGACGAGTGCGATGATGACGATCGCTATTAGGAGATTTAGAAGCGGAGGGGCCGCGGCGAGCGGGGGCCACGCGTGGAAAGTTTCGGCTGGAACCGCATTACATATTCGTCCCGCGGCTTTAATTGGCGGGGAAAACGGAGCCGCGGGTGTAGTGATGTCACGGGAGGCTGATGGAGCATTTTCTCACCGCGCGTTTCTAAATTTCGTTTTCTCTCTCTCCCAAGCGTAGCTCGCATGATCGATGAAACGAAAGCACGAAAGAAAGCGAAATGAATTCTTTCACGAGGAGACGGGAGCAGAGATGCTCTTTTGCCGTGAAGCAGAGGGGAAAGTTCGTCTGACATTTCGCGCGATCGTAATTTCTATTTTAATCGTATAACAATTTCCGTCACGAAATATGGGATTTATATTTCAACGTACTAACTTGCAAATGTCGCTAATGTCCGCGGAGAGCTGTAACGATTTCTACTTTTTATTCCGCTCGTATTTCATTGTATTATATTTTTGGATCCGCGTCTCCGTACGCGCGCGCTCCTTTGCGAAGTGAAAGAAGAATTCACGACGTAATTGCGCGTGTCGTCACGCGTTTACGTAATGGAAAATTACGTAAGCAGGCACGCTTAGAAAAATAACACGTAGCCGGCGACACGTCGTAAGTTTCGCGCACGCGTGTTCAGGTAAACGATCGCAGCGCCGATCTTTTTCGCGCATCGGCGAAATTCGCGATTTCCCTTCCGACTGCGATAATTATATGTATGGTGTTCCGAAGCTGAATCTTTCGATCTCTTGATTCTTCATCGTTTCAATTATTAGAATTAGCAGCTTGCTTTTCTTTCTTGATTCCCGATTTTTCTAATTTTTCAGAGTTTTCCCCTTTTATTGGGTCTCTCAATCTCTCGAATCTGCGATTTTTTCCTACATTTTCCTTCCTAACAAATATATTTTCAAAACTAGTTACATTTTGTGTTCTTCTTCGATTATCGCGGCGATAATTTGCCGAGCCGTTTTTCACTTTTCGCCGTTAACGCCATTTTATAATTAAGTCTCTTTATTTTTCACTCATTTCTTTTTTTCAATTCTTCAAGCGCACGTTTTTTACGAATTCTTTCCCTGAGCTAACATTTTCGAATACAGAACGTCAAGTGAGACGCTTTCTTTCTACCTTTGCCCTCGCTTCTTCCGCCTATTTATTTACCGCCGCTTTCCGGTGCGGACTTCGCCATAATAAACCGTACGTGTACATATATGGTCTATTTCCCCGCATTATTTTTAAGCCCCGTCGCAGCTCATATGTGAGCTATGGTGCACTATTTCTGGCCCTAATTCGTGCGTGTCACGCGGATGCGCACGCACAGCGTGTACCTGATACAACTTCTCCACGTGGGTGCACATGGGCGCCGCTAAGAATTATACGTGCAATCCCTTCTTCGTTAAATTTCATCAGAAATTTAAGTTACTTTATGATATTATATTCCGCGCGATAATAGTTATCTTCGAGTGATTTACGAAAAATTTATATTTGCGATAAATAAAGAGTTATATGATAAAATTTTAGCGAACAAAATATACCATTTTTACGGTAAAATTAAAATAACTTTCCCTTTTTGAATATTTCGTTCTCCATAATCATTTATCTTAAAAATTCCAGACAAATCTTAATTCTTACGTTACAAATTGTTCATGATTCGAGAATTATAGCTCGTGCTCCGATTTTGTAAAGAAAAACTGACTTTTAATTAGCCGGACGAGGCGTGATTCAAAATTAATGAATATTTCATTCTCCATAATCGTTTATCTTAAAAATTCCAGTCAAATCTTAATTCTTACGTTACAAATTGTTCATGATTCGAGAATTATAGCTTGTGCTCCGATTTTGTAAAGAAAAACTGACTTTTAATTAGCCGGACGAGGCGTGATTCAAAATTAATGAATATTTCGTTCTCCATAATCGTTTATCTTAAAAATTCCAGTCAAATCTTAATTCTTACGTTACAAATTGTTCATGATTTGAGAATTATAGCTCGTGCTCCGATTTTGTAAAGAAAAACTGACTTTTAATTAGCCGGATGAGGCGTGATTCAAAATTAAGGATTAATAGGATTTGTACGTAAGTGCACGAGTATACTCCGTTTATGGCGGTAGAAAGTTTTGCCTGGTTCTTTATTATCCCACCTTCTCGAATGAGTCACGCTGCGTTTTCGTTTTGCGGGGTGTCATTCTTGAAGTCACGTACGCGATACCGTTCCCCTCGCTCTATCGCCGCCATTTTCGGCAAATTCTTACCATCGCAAACACAATGAAGCCGTTGTGCGAGTTATAAATTTCAATCTACCTTTTTATATGATTTCGATGCTTTTCATCTGTGAAAAGTGCATAAAAATCTATTTATCTATTTCATATTTATTCTTAAAATTTATTTTGAAATGTTTCAAACAATTCGCACATGTACGATTTATACTATGTATGTGGTCCTGATTGAAAGATAATTTTTTAATTCACGTGACGTTTAAAATTGTTCTATAAACCCTGAAAGAAATTTTACATAAGAGATCGAAGATTACGAAGCTAAAAGTCTAATGACGACCCGCTAAATTCTTCTTAGAACTTTTTTTTCTTTCGAACAATTACACGTGCGCGTAAGTCTCTCAATTTAATTTTACATTCCTTCGTCAGCCTCTGTTCGAATTTTCCGATAAAAAAATTCCGATCGGGCGATAACGCGATAAGTAAACGATATGCGTACGTGATAAACTCTTCGCCGAAAAGAGTTTCCCATCTATCATGCTGATGGCGACGCCGTTCCAGGGACGACCACGAAATCATGCCACGTGCAACGCTAAGACCAGGGCCGGCTTTAGGCAAAGAGGAAACTGTCTCATCGACTGGATCGATTTCGAATATTATTTTCTATCGATCTTAATTCTCACGATAAAATTCTTTTACTCGAAAAATCAACAGCTGCGGCAACATTAATAGACTTATATATAATAATAATTGATACATTTTGATCTAAGTATTTCGATAACGAAACCTTAATCTTTGTTGTGTGATCTTTTTCAAATATATATTAAATCATAATCCAAAAATATTGAACTTTCAAAAACTATTTTTTCCGTAATTCTTGGGGCTATATCAAGTTTTTTATAATTCATTTCAATATGTCAGAATGATATATTATGTGCGAGATGTATACGTGAAAACTAATTTTTTTCTGTGAGTTTGAAGAAAAGAGAACAGTATGAAATATTTTGTTTTAATATTTTATCTTCAAGTCATGGAATGACATTGGCTGCTCTTATTCGAAGCTGTTAACTTTCTCGCTAAGATAAAAGTGAACGAAAAGCACCACCGCAAAACTAACTCAAACTTTACTGTTCAAATACTTTTGAAAAGTTTCTTTTCTTTGGAAGTCGAAAGAAAAGTTGAATAACGTGTCTTTATCGCGTGAGATAACATATCGCTTATTTGCTACAATAACGATATAATTCAAAAATTGTCATTCTTGAGTTGCTTGTAAAAGAATTTGTTACATTAAATCAAGAATTGATATATTAGATACTATTACTCCTTTACAATCAGTTACTGATACCAAAAATTGATTAAGAAATAATACTACAAAATTTTAATGATTCAAAACATTCAAATTATTTTCTGGAAAAATTTCACTTTTTGAGTTATGTTATTGTTGCAGCGAATGAGCAATATTTTTATATGAATTATCGTAAATATAGACAGAGAGACTACTTTTAACGAGTTTGTTCAGTGACTTAATGTGAATTAGGTGAGTCATTGTAATGTCTTCACAAACACGGAGAACATTTTCAGCATGCCACTACAATGGCCCTTCGAACGACGAATATTTCCGGCAACTATAATGGCTTTAATATATGTATATATATCATATATACATACACACAACCCAGCAAATACATACATATACGCATATATAATATATGTGTACCGAAAACCGCTATAATGATTCTCCGTGATGCGAGGGAGTTAATTTAAACAAGTTCATTAAATAGTAATTCCCGTCCGGACGTATTCGTCCGTTTAATGGCTTTACGGCTCTCGTAACTTCTGGCATCAATTCTTTTATGGGCTTAAATGATATTTAACTGATTTCGATTATAACTACGTAAATCACAAGAGTGAAGCCGCGGCGACGTTATTGCGACTCTGATTGCGTATCACGTTCGGTAATATGGAAACGGTTTTTATCTCTCTCGTCACTCCAAGTCGATCGCGAGCCATTCAGCGGCGCGCGAAAGCGCGAATGCCGCAGAGCAGGCATGCGAATGGTATAATGACGAGATACGCCCGCGCACGGAGTGCGTGCGTGCGTAATTTGATTTACGTTATCGCCGATATTTATCGAGGAGGTTGTTGACTCTGCGAACGTAATTCTTGGCTGGCCGTGAGATTAGACGACACTCGACTTGGTCGGGACAGAATTCGCGATACAATTTCGCCGTCTGCGTGCCATTATATTTGTCTCGCCACATGTAAATCGGCAGGTATATTTGAAACGCTCCGCGGCGGACGCTCGCCGTGAGCGAGAGCATCGAAAAAATAACTTTTGCTCTTCATATTTAATCAATTCTTTTTAACGAACGGCTTCTCGATAGATACCGAAGTGATATCATTCGATATTTATATCGATGGAATATTTGTGAATATTAAAAGATGTATAAAAATATCGGCTATATAAAAAAAACGCTAATTTTTATAGCACTTTATTAACACATAAGAAATATTAACTATTCATTCAAAATGCAAAGAAAGTTGTCTGCGTGTAATTGTTTAATATTTAATTCATTAATTTATCAAATTAAATGTCTCTTCGAGATATTATTTCTTTTTATCCCGCCCTATATTTTTCCCATAAACAAACCTAAAGATACGTTCCTTAGGCATCAAAAAGTTAAGGATGTGAACGACAAAGGCGGAAGCGAGCGATATCCGGAATTTACCTCATTTTATTACATAATCGCCGCGCATCTTAAAAAGTGAATTCGCAAACAATCGCGGCGTGACGTAATCGCCCAATTGGAAGTGTATAGTCTCGACTATGCGTTGATTTGCCAGTATCACCGACGATCACGAATCGTAAGTAGTTCTCTCAAAATCTGGCGCTCCTCCGCGTTGAGTTAACCGGAGTTTTTCACGTTAAGTATATTGCTAAATTTTCATCTATTTCTGTCGCACTGAAATTTCGTGTGCCACTTACTCATGTAACGGACGACAATAATAAATTACGTCTGTTATCGACGAAATAATCGATTACTCCTAATCGAAGTAACTAACTTATTCTTGAATGACCTCCAATTCATTCCTGTTTGTGTTATTGCCCTCGCAAGTTCTCTCGTAAGCTAAAGTTGTTGATATGCGAGAAATGCTTGAATCTTACGATCGAAAGTGGAATACATAAAATGTCTCAAAAATATTCAGCTTCATCTCAAGATAATATTCCATTAAACTCAATTTCACTTGAAACACATACTCCGTTTTTCTCTTTCGAGAACGAAAAATTCCTCTCTGAAGAGGACAGATGATAATTTTAAATTATAGCTCATTATAAACGTATGCAATGAAATATTAAGATCGCAAATCAACACCTGTTGGCGACCAACAGGAAATAACGCTAACGTGGCTCTTGACTTTACCTTGGACTATCACCGTTCTTATCCTCGAGCTCCAGACGTTCCATCTCCTTCAGCACACTGCCTTCCACAAACTTTTCAGACATGTTTACGATAATAACTTTGCTCTTGGTCGCAAAACTCGCGCACAAAACGTGAAGATTACGCGCTTCCACACTTGTCTCCTTCTATATATATATATATAGATATATATATTTAATATATATATGTATATATATTTAATATCTATATATATATATACACGTATTAATTTACTTTCTCTCTCTGTTAAATAATGCTTTTGTTAAACTGCTTTATCGGCCGCAAATCGCCGACTGAGGTAGACTTTAAACACTGGCACTAAAACACTGGCTGATCTCCCGCGCCGCTGAGGGTGCGGAGAGAGAGGGAGGGAAGACAAGCGTAAGAAAAAAAGGGTACTGATGCACTCTCGCCCTTACGCCTTCCTCGGGATCCGCTCCGGAATGAGAAGCGTGGGGCACGGCGTTACACGCGTGTCGTGGCGACACGCACGATATATATCCCGGCGAATGATTTCGGGATGCCGAAATCTCTCCTCGCCGATTACGACGCACGCACTTCCTCACTCTCTCTCTCCCTCTTCCTTTCCTCCTCGGCTCTCTTCCGACTTCCGTCCCGCGTTTTACTCCCTCCTTCGAGCACGCCGTTCCCACCTTCTTGGACGACTCGATGACGACGCGATTTACGTCACGGATAAATGACGATTGTACCAAGCCGACGACGACGACGACGACGACGGCGGCGATGATAACGAGGACGAGGACGACGACGACGAAGACGATGAAGACGATGGCAACGACGACGACGACAACGATGACGATGACGACGACGGTGATGATAACTGTGTGACGATGACGGGCACCGTCCAACTGGTTCACTCGCACTCGGAGAGGGAAGAAAACACGCCGCGAATTGCTTCGGACGAATGTCCAAGGGAAACTCGTGCGGGTGGTGAAGCACTAGCTTTCCCCGTCGTCTCCCGATACCTAGCCTTCTAAGCGAGGCTCGTCCCCTCCCTTCCCTTTTGCTCTATCAGCGTCCGTCTCTATCTCTCTTGGCCGCAGCGCGCCGCGCGCGCGTCCGCTTCCTGCGTCTTTCTCTCTTCAGGCGCTACCCTCTCTCCCTCGGAGCGGGCCGCTCCGTTCAGTCTCTCCGCTCTTTTCTCCCTCGCTCTCTTCCACCGCGCTCTCGCTCTCCCTTTCTCCCTCCCCCTCGTTCTGGGGCCGACGTAGGAATTCCCCTCGACGTATCGGAGCCGCTCGTGCTTTTTTACCAACCGAGTGCAGTAGACCGGCCCCGACGGCGATTGGCCGTCTGTCGGGACGATTCCGGGACGATTCCGGGTTCGTGCCGCCGTCCCGATCTCTCGGCTCCCGGCACTCCGACTATGACGGCCGGCGTATCGGATGCACACACGTAGCACGCGCGCGGTTTTCTCACTGTCTCTCGCACGTGGATCAATCGGTGGTCGCGTGGGGTGCGCAGGATCGAAACTCTCTCTCTCTCTCTTCTCTCTCTCTCTTGGTGCCGGTTCACCGCCGATTAACGTTATGCCTCGGGAGATCCGGTATCGGTGGTATCTGGTATTCGACTCCGCCGGGTCCACGCAGTACCGGCGCTGTCAATGGCGCTGCTCGATACGTGGGGGTGTCCCCTACCTTCCTCTCTCTTTCTCTCTCTCCTTACCACCCCCTGCGCGTCTCCGCTCTTGCCTTCGTTCGCTGGAGCGAGATTCGATCGCGGTGATCAATGAATGCCGGCGTAAGAACGCTACACCGTTTTCTACGCGTTACCGCGTAGCAACGATTACGCAGGGGGATGTGGGGACGGGGGACGCGACCGGAGAACGCACAGTATTCGGCGCGGCCTGTATATCGAACGGGATATCTAGCGAGAAAGAGCGCAAGGTAACACTGATATTATATTTTTATAACACGCGCTGCGCGGTCCCGCCGTAGGCCGCGCCCAATCTACCCCCACTTGATATCACGCCGGTGCCCCACCAAGTGGTCTAGGCTTCCCCTTTACGCGCCGAGTGTGCCCCACCACGAAGGCGCACCGTTCGTTGAGAAGGCGGTTTACAACGCGTGCGTGAGGGAAGTATGTACACACTATCGCCTCCACGCCGATGGTTTTCTCTCTCTTCTCTCTCTCCCTCCCTCTCTTCTCTCGGAAAAGCGCGGGGATCGGTGCGTCGTCTTTCCCATTTAGATTCGCACGAGTTTTCCGATCGTTCGTAATTAGCGAACGAAGAAGTAATTTATTGTTAAATCAATTATCGAATTATCCCGAGAGTCTCTCACGGACTGGTTCCAAGTCAGTTTATACGCGCGATGGCTTGGCGTATTTCTCGTGTATTTCTTTGAACGAGTGGGATGAGCCGGTCGTGTTCGACGGCGACAACTCGAGGTGAGACGTTGGCTTGCCGGAGTAATCGGGGTCGATACGCGCCAGGCCGGATAGTGCGTAGATAGCAGAAGACGCGCGTCATTGACCGCGAGTGGAGACTCCGCTCGGTGGATTGATGAATAGGATTTGGACTCCCGTTTTAGTATTGCGTTCATAAGAATAAAATATTAACTCTCGACCGAAGCTGCGACTGTAATAAGACAATGGCCACGTTCATCTCGCTATCGAGACTTAATCATCCATCAAAGTCCAATCTTGTTCTAAAAGCAGATATTGTTGATAAAAGTTTCCGTTAGATATAAAATTGTAAATGTTGTCGACGGATATCGACTTTAAAGTTCATTCTTCAAGAATAACTTGAACTTTGACTTTAAGGGAATTTGAGTATATGCTTAGTTTTGTCGCACTTATGAGATTTCGAGACGCAAAAGTTTCAGCAAATTACAAACGACGTAATTACTGTGTCATTACCGTTATAAATGTTGGGATTATTTTCAAGAGTTTCGCTGAAGTGGTTTGAATCCACACCGAAAATCGTCTCAACGTTGGTTGAGACCTTCGAGGATCGAGTCGTCTCTACGTCTTTTCCACTGGTTTTGTCTAACTCGTTCTCGCGTGTTATCCAAACTCTTCCCCGTCAGACAATGGCAATCTGAATTTCGATTTGCCGAATCTCGCGGGGAACGCAATATCGCGCTCTTTGATCGTCGGCTGCTGAAGGGCCCTTCGCCGATCGACCTCCTGCCGGGGGGTTGCGTCGCGTAGCACTAGTGACTTGAAGTACTGTCGTCCATTGTTTCGCGAAATGGATATTCGACTCATTAGTGCTGGAATTGCTGTTAGCGGCAACTATAGACAAGTCCGTAGGCAGGCACCGGGTTTGCGAAAATCGGCCCAACATACGACTGCCTCGGGATTATCGGTTCGCCAAGGGTTGATTCCGTTACGGGGTCTCTTTGTTCGTCCAGGTAGAGAAAAGGAAGGACTCGTCCTCTCTTTTGTGAGCGCCCGCAGGTATATGGGTGCAGGTCGGCGGGTACTCCTGTCGTCCCTGCGATCCGCCGGTCATTATCTTCGTCAATGACGAGGGTGTTATTCTTGAGGTAAAATTTATCATTCACGGTGCGACGCATCTGGAGACGATCGGCGAGCAGAGTTTTTGTAACTTCCGCTAAAACTTGCTGTAACGATATGATATAGTTGCCGAGAAAATGCCGGTGGATTACATCGTTACTTTCTCTTCGACGAGCTCTTCGACGAGACGGTGAAGAACGAGGCCTGTGACGGGCAACATTGATCGCGACTTCAGATAGAGGTTCTCTCGTAATGATCTCCCATCTTTCAAATTGCGTTTATTTGTTCGAGCAACGTGATAGATCCGACGAGTAACGGTTAACGATACGCAACAATGATTATGTGTTTCCCAGTGAGAAACAAATCAACTCGACTTGAAGTGACTTGAAGCGAGTTTAAAGAAGAAAAAAGAAGAGACGGAGAAGACACTTTTTTTTATTATCCTTTGTGTCTACCTTGTCTGTAAGTCTCTGTACCACGTGTTGACGCGCATTTTTGTACCATGAGCCACAACATATATCGACCACCTTGTCCCGATCAACTAATTCCGCTGAATGGCCAATCGATTATCCCCTCGGTCGAGCATGAATCCACGATGGCTCCCCAGAAAACAAGCGTCTTTCGTCGTTTGCGATTTCTTTCAGATTTAGCCTCACTTCAGAAATTTACAGCCACGCGCCGCGAAGTCTCTCGCCGTTTCTCGATACAATACATTATATGTAGGTATACAATAATTGTGACGAAACTTGTAGTATAAATCATATTGTTAATTATGCGAAAGCGTAAAGCAAAGAGTAGTCGAGTAGCGCGTGCGAACGTGAGTGACAAATAAAATTCTCTTTCGTTACCGAGAAGTGCATATCGGCTCCTTTGTTCCTGGCAGTAATTGGAACGGGGTTGGGATAGGTTCAGGTAACGTTTAAAGATAATTAATAGTTGCATGGTTCGTAAATACCGCTATCAGTGGAGCGTGCGGCCCAAGTGCGCGTGGGATCGGTAAATGGTTTCCGGGCGCATAAAAATTAATGGATTTCGGGCTGGCCTTCAGCAGGACTCTTCGATTTCGACAGGTCTGCTCAAGGTCGATCGTCCGGCGGATGTAAATGAAAGGGAAGCATTCTGTTTGCGCGCGCACGTCTCTCTAACATAACGCTCCGTTTAACTATTTTCTTCGAATCCCTCCGAGAGAGACTTCTCAAAGCACGCGATTACCAGCAGTTTCTCAAAAACACATTGAAATCGTAGATAATTGTTTTCTACATGTAAATGAAACGAATTTTGTATGACTTCATGTATGTGCAATGACTAAATATTCCTATCTGAAAATCTTTTAACCTTTACTTCGTTAATCTTTTTTATCGATACACAAATAATTTTTTTAAATACGTAAAGATTCAAAAAAGTTTTGAGATTTTTAAAACTTTTTTTACATTTACTCCTTTTTTTCAATTTTTTACCACGCTTATTCCTTTCACGAAATAAAGAATATTTCTTGTAAAAATATCAACTTTTGACTATGTTCATAACAAAGATAAAAAATATTAATAAATTAGATATGTAAGATATATCTGTTTATCGCATAGCAGATGCACGATTCTAGATTCTAGAGACAGTTTCGCTTTCATTTCTGAAAGAATTAATCTACTCGATGTCGGCGATTAGATTTCCGGTGATTAGATACGGCCTTCGCGTGATTTCACGATAGCGAATGAAGTTTCATTATTGGAACGAACGCGGAAGCAGCTGGGGATAGTTTAACCCCTTCAGCGAGGATTGGTGTAAGCACGGCAAGGAGAAGCGACCGGGATATTTCGGAGATGAGACTGCTTCGGGAAAGACAAGCAGCGCGGGGAGATGGAAGAAGATAGTGATAGAAGGACAAGGGAGAAATATGCCGAGGGAGGAGCTGAGGAAAAGGCAACGAGCGACGTGCTTGAAGCAGAGGAGAGAAAGACGAGGGTGCGTAAGGGCGGCACAGCCTTCGGAATCAATAGCGACTACGCATCCTTGGAGAAATTTCACCAGGAGGTCGAAGGCTATAGCCTCGCAAAACATCTTTTCACTCGGCCTAACGAATCTCGAAGGTCAATCCTGCATTCTATTTTTCTATATATATAGTTTTTAGTTTTAAATCGATTCAAAATTTTCTCGAAATATATTAAATATTATTACTTCAATTTCAGTCAAAAATTTGAGACGCTCTTTCATAAATTTCTGATTTCTAATTGAAAATATTTTTCTAGATAATTTTCCAATTAAATAATATTAATCTAAATGTAACCTAATATTAATATTAATAAAGTTTCGATTTAAAATTAAATGAAAATATGTTTCTTCTTGTCTTTGTATTCCTAAAGTTGTGTAAATTACAATAATTTCTCAAAATTAAAGAATTTTCTTACTTTTCTCAAAAGTTATTAATTTCTCGAAATGTCATTCAATAATTGACTTCTTTTATTTTGATATTTGTGTGATATATGATATCCTTGACCAAGAGAAAAAGCGCTAAAATGTTAATTACTGCTGCAAGTTATATAACCGTTATTATCACTTCTACTGAATTATTTTCGCATTCCTTCCGCATAGGCGGACGAGAGAATAGGAGAGGCAAAGAGATGGAAAAAGGTAAGCCGAGCGGGAGAGAGGGCAGAAAAATCACTCACCTCCATCCGTTGCCGACCTGGACGACCGGAGATTCTGGTAGGGCGGTGCCGCTACCCCTGCAAGCAGGAAAAGACATTCTATAGGATACGCAGGGATGTAAGGACCTGAGGGATTAGGAGTGGGGCTGGAAAGGATGAGGATAATCGTGTTTCCCGCGCTACTTCTTTTTTCCTTATTGCTTATACACCCACGGATAAACGGCAAACGTTCACGCACGAACATTCGAACGCTTAATACTATCAGATGAATATGTCATGTACAAATATTGCATTCTTAATTAAAGAATTTGTACGAAATTATCAAATTAATTACTTCAAACAGATGAGTTATTAAAATAATTAATTGATGCGTCTACCAGGCCGCAAGTCATTTTTCTTCTTCCCTCGACGCGAGACGTACGTGCCAGAAAGTGCATAACACGCAGCCGATATAATTTACCTAAATAAACATCAAGCTGGTGAGTCGCGAGGACCGAGCTCGCCAAGTCACGCTGAGTTTCGCGATAGGGAAAAAAAGCCCCGCTCGCTTCTCCAATTAACCGCCTCTCGCGACGTGCATATTAATTGCCGTATATTTGACGACGGTGGTGGCGGTAGCTATGGTAGCGACGAAAGGGGAATGGATAGAAAAAGGAAAAAAAACAGGGAGAATTAATAATAACTGCATCGTTCGAGATACGCATCTGGCCTGGTAGTTCGGCCAGGTGCAAGACCAGGTCGTCGTTGTTGTCTTCCGTGATCCATGCATATTTCGGAGACCCGACTCCTCCACGGCGTTCTTCTTTTACGCTGGTCACGGTAATTAAGAGGCATCGCCGTTAAAAATCACCCTCGTCGCGCGCGCGAGTATTACGAGCCGCGATGCGGAATTTCAATTCGCCGAGAAACCTGTTCGCGGTCCGCGGGGCCTCGCTCGCGTTTTCACTTTTCGTCATACGAGTATCGAGGTATGAGTATTAATGGACTATAGAACGCTGGAGGATACGAGTTTTTTTTATTGCGGATGCAGTTGTGTCTATATTAAAACCTTGATTATAGTTGTTGAGAAGATGTGCGTGAGTCTTTGATTTTTAATTTCTTAGCACCATTTTAAATAAGATATAAAAGCCGTGGTAAAGACTGGGCAATTTTTAAATATATATAAATGAGAAGTGTCTGAAAAGTCAATAATTTTCCCTTCTATTTGTAACTTGTTAAATAATTAGTATTTTCAAAACGATATAATAATTTGCAAATTTAATTCTTTGTTAACCGAATTATTTTTATATAATTAATTATAAATAAATTATATCCAATTATATAAATATATAATTTTAATCTAAATTTTTCTTATGACTAAGAATATTCTATAAATATATGAAACAACATAGATTTAAAGAGCCTAAGATTTTTTTAATTGATCTAAATAAGAATAATAAATTGTTTCTAGATGATATTGTTTCGATGAACAAACATTCTGTCATACTTAAGTGTATAATAAACTTGTACGTGTCAAAAGAGAGCGGTGTACTCGATGCAATCTCTGTAATAATATTTAACCATGTCACAAAGGAAATTTCGTCCTGCAGTGCGACGATCTCGAAAAGACCCACTCGTGGGCAGCTGGACTCGAGAAATCGCGAATCGCTTCTTCGGCGACTGTCCGGCGATTTTACGATCGCGTTAAGGCGGAACGATCGGAGTCCACACAAAAGTGCTCGACCGGCTACAAAGGGCCGCATAAATCCGGGGAATAAAGAGGAAGGGAGGAGAGAGGCATGACAATTATTGCACGTCAGCGTGCCTTCATTTCGGAATAATTAAACGGGGCCCTTTTACACCTGCGGATCGCACGTACCACGCGTATCCATGAAATCCGACGTCCACCCGTGACCGGACACGGGGCCCGATCTGGAATCCTGATAAGAGATCGATAAGCGGGGTAACCGCCTCCGCTTCTTCTCGGCGGGACAAGACGAGAGAAAAAAACGGCCGACGTCACGACGGAGCATTATGCAACGCGAATCTGTAATTAAGATTTTTCGCCGTTATCTCCGGCCTTTTCCCCTTTTACGGGACGCACGTTCGCGCTGTTATTAATTATTAATGAAGGGGATACGCGCGGTCATCATCGCATTTCCAAACAAAAAGGATTTATCGCATAAGACGGCCGTCGAGCCCGAGGCGCGTGCAGCTTTTACTTATTAAATTTGAGAAAGATATAAAAGATCGTAAAAGGAGATATAAAATACATTTAACTGTTCTAACACGCCATTACCTATTTAAGGGATCCTAATTTTTATGTTTAAAAACGCTCACTTTTAAGATTATTTTTAAAGTAGCTTGAAAACCAATGAACTTTATTAGACAATACACATATAACTTTTACTTTTGATTTAATTGAATGAAACTGTGAAATTTGTTTTTATGCAATTTTTCAATTTGCTAGAACTGTTCAATTAAATTCGATAGAGAAATGATATAAATTTTTCCATTCTTTTTACAAGGATTTACGTGGGATTCGACGAATTTCGCAATGGTGCACAACGTTCGCATTTTAATCCGGCTATTAATGGAAAGTCGCAAACTCATCTGCGCCAGGTTCGTTATCGTGAGGGCGAAAGAATCATTAAGCGACGAGACCTCAGAGAAGCGAATCTTCAGACCTCGCTTCACGCCTACTTCTTGGGGTCTCAGCAACGGTAATCGCGTTTTCGCCGATCGTGCCTTACTTAAGAGCGCAAATTACATTGCACCCTGGAGCATCCGATCGATAATTCGGATCGAAACTGCCGGTGTTACGTTATGAAATTTAAAGGTGCTTCCACGATGCACACATCTTATCTTGCATTTATTATTTTATGATTTCAGCTATCGCGATTTTACGATTTTTATTACGAAGTATTACGCCAAAGTTTATATAATTCTTTTAAAATATTGTTTAAATAAAAATAGATTGTTTAGCTAATAATATTATATATCCAGATATTGTTCTCAACTGTAAAAGTAGACATTAATAAATTTAAGGAAATACAATTTCACACAGTTAAGCAAGCAAAGGTTCAATATATTTTAACAGTTTAAAACATTAATTTTTGGACATACTGGAATTATTATGTAATCGATTATCTATTACTGAAAAAAGCAGGTGATAATTTTCGGTCATAAAAATGACACTCGACACGAGATTTACTTTCATCAGTATAAATCCAGCGTCGCATTGCATATGTATTCTTCACAAGTCGTCGATCCGAATCACGATCCTGATTAATTACGCGCGTAATTGGCGATTCGTTAAGCGTCGCGGACGATGCCTCGCTTATGAGAGCGCGACGAGATAAGCGCGTGCTAACGGCATGCGTGTGGACGCAGCTGCATATACGGCCCTCTCGCGTATCGGGAGAGCTCCTCCTCTCATCGGGACATCGTCCCTCGAGGCTCGTAGGAAGATATACCTTGAGCAAACACGTTGGAAGAAGAGATCCTACCGGGCGGAACCACGCGTATCGTTTTACTTTCGCTTTATCGTGACAAGGTCCCGCCATTGCTCCTCGTATGCTAAGGGACAATGCAAGACGATGAAAAAAAGAAAAGATTTTCTTCTTTCTTATTATAGAAGAAGGAAGATAAATATCTGCGAGTGTAAATTTCGGTGGTACAGTGTTGTTGTTTTTAAATCTCGATTTCAATCTCTCCAAATGTTATAAGAGATCGCGTCGATTAATTTAAAATATAATTTAATAACAAGTCTTTCTTTTATTTCTCTCTTCCTATATTGAAAATTAAATAGAATATGTTTATAATCTTTTGATTAGTCGCAAAACTCTCGTTTTCTTCTTTTTTTTATTTTATTACTTCGGATAATTAATAAAATATAGTTAATGCGTAATATAATAATTTCATTATTATTTTATTAATTAAAATCTTCTTTAATTAAAATTTCTCGATGTAACAGAGAATACAAAGGAAAGGAGTTATTTTGCAATATATTTACGATGTCTTAAAACACAAAAACAAAGAAAAGATAAACACTAAATTGATGAAATAATTAAAAAGAGTACGAATAAAAATAATGAAGGATGATGGCAAAATTAGAAGAACATCAAAGCAGGTCGAGAAACTTGCATTCGGTAAAAAAAGAGAGATTAGTAACAGAGCCAGCTGTGTGCATCGGCGCAACAAGTGCATGCAGGATGCACTTCGGTCGCTTGGAGCCGGCTGGTGAGAAGTTGGGGTGGGTCGAAGAAAGGGGTGGAGAAGGACGAGAGAAGCGATGGAATTAAATGCACGGCGAAGGAGGGGATCCATCAGGCAGAGAGGGCACGAGATCGGCACGCGCCGAGTGCAACGATTCACGTGAGAAAGAGAGAGAAAGAAAGAAAGAAAGAAAGAAAGAAAGAGAGAGAGAGAGACAGAAAAAGGTGGAAGGATGAAAAGAACAAGAGAAATCGACCGAGATGCATCGTAAAGAGGGCGAGAGATGCGCCTCAGGACAGCGTGCCCCCCATCTCCCTTTTTATTTCGCGAACATGTTCGCGGTCGAATTTATGGCAGGAGGTGGAGAGTCGCCCGGCTGAACGACGTGCATTGCCTCGAGTGCCCGGGGTGCATCGTGCAAAGTGCATTCGGACTGCTTACCGGACTGCACCGGCCGCAGGGGGGCCCGCTACCCCTTTTCTCCCCCCCCTGGTGTATGTATACATATCGTGCAACCTGCGTCCGACCTCATACGCCGCGAGGTGCAGTGGCCTTGTCATGTAAATGAGAAAAGTGCAGTCGTACGCGCGCGCGCGCGCGCGAAGTTATGCGGAAATGCAAGCGGTGCACACGTGCTTTCGGTCATCATGCTGACGACCGGTATATGCTCGAATGACTCTTTTAAAAGCGTTAGATGCAATGTCTTCTGGGGCCGGCGAGTTGTACATTTGTCGTCCGAGGTGAACTGTCAACGTATACGAAATTAACATTATAAGTGAAGATATACCACAAAAGCATGCCATTGTACAAATTAAATTCTTTTATATTTCATTATTAACTAAGTTGCGAGGAGAAATGGCGCATTATTATCTTCAGAAATTTTGGAAATTGCTTAGGCTAATTTTGAGACATGCCAAATACATTTCTTGATAGACATATCAAAATAATAAAATATATTTAAATACAACACACTAAGTAATTCCATATATAATTGAAATAAAAAAACATTTCATTTCTTTAAGATAACTTTTATAAAAATAGGAACGATAAAAAAAGGAATCAGGTTACTCTGATAAAAAGACTTTGTAATATTTTTCTGCTTTATGTATAATTATTTCGAGCAAGAGAAAAAGATATTCAACTACTGTTTTCACTCACATTATGCATAATTTTATCGTGAAAGGATTTATATTTATAAGGGAAAATCTATTTTACATAAAAGTTACAAGAGGATAAGATAACATAATTAATACGATTCAAATGAGCGAGGAATAACTGGAACGAACAGAATAAGCCCGTTCGGTGTTGGCTAATAGTTTTGTTACATGTTTCAAGCTGTTGACCACTCATACGCAATTCCTGTCTGGCCTCTGTCTGGCGCGGTGAATGAATATCGCACGCAAAGACAGAATAATGCGCATTGCACGTGCATGGATGCACCACAAAGTGGAACGTGCTTTTTCGCGACCGGTATACGGGGGTGAGTTCTGCGGTCGCGTTTTCGTTTGGCATATGCGGCAAATGATACCCACGAACGATTCCACGCGCCGAGTTGGAGAATCGTAACGTGCGGTTGTCAACAATAATCTATACGTCAACATGCAGCAAATGTGTTCAACGGACACATTTTCTGAGGACTTTTTTGAGTGGGCACGCGAATTTCGGGATGTTTCAAGGTTCGAGAAACAGGAGAAAGAGAAATGTGCGTGAATCGAGGTGGTCATTTTTTAAATAAATTAGCATGTTCGACATACAACCGTTACGGAAGACCTTACTGACAACAAAATTTCTCCAATTTTATTATAACTGTCTCATGTTTTCATCCACCTCTTGACACCGTAATATTCTTGTAAGTATAAAATATTGAGCTCCAAAACTTTGCCTTTCTATCTCATTCTTAAAGCTAAAATACTTAAAAAAATATCATTATATAGCTTTTCATGTTCGATATATGATTAATAATTCAGATATAAAATATCTGAAGCCTCTCTCAAGTAAATACAATTACATTTATATTGGACAACCCCATTTCTTATTATGTTTAATTTTTTATGTTATTTTTTTAAAAACTCTCTCGATCGCTTTCAGTTAAATTTACGCGCAAAGGGATTAAAGGTAAACCAAAGGCTCGAGGTTTACGCGCGTTCGTGTCACGGGGTTAGGCATTTTCCGGTCGGTTCTCACACTCGCGGGGGCTACTTACGGGCGTAAAGGAGAGAAAGGAGGAGAGAAAGAGAGAGAGAGAGAGAGAAAATCGACGGCGGGGTAGAGGCAGTTAGAGTGGACGGAATTGGGAGCACGGTGGATCCCATGGAGGGCATTGTCGAGGGCTCGACCGAGGGTTGAGAGACAACCCGCGGGCTTAAACTAGTTTCCGCTCGTACCAGTTCGCCGCTTCTTCCACGCGGTCTTCTTCCTCTCTCCTTTTCACCCCCTCTAACCTTCCCTTCGTCCCTCGTTCATCCACCTCGTCCTTTCTTTCTCCACCTCTCCGGTGTGCGCGGACGTCGCTTTACATTTGAAACATATCGGCTTATATGGAAATGAATGTTTAGCCATGCATCGGCTCCTAAACATCAAAAAACGGCGAGCGAGCTCGCCGCTGGAAGCCGCGTCTTCGACCTATTGCAGAAGACAACTCGGAAGTGATACCCGTTTCCCTGTCTCCGTCCCTTTCTATAGAGTGTATAATAAACTTCTGCTCTTCCCTCGCCGGGCATCCGCTCGTCCATCCTTGAATAACGATCTCCCACGGCGCGTAGTAATAACGATCGCGAAACGATCGTGCGAAGATCGTTGTGTTATCTGTGCTTTTCATATTAAAATCCGGGCAGTACTACAATAGCATTGCTAGAATTTAATTTACACTCGTACATATACTATTTATAATTGTTACTCGGAAGCATCGTTCAAGCAGGTAAGCATATGAAGGCAATAGTGTGCAGTCATGTTTTGAAATAATCGTGTTGTAATCGCGCCTATTTGCGTGAATTTCTTTTTCTAATAATTAATGACAAAATTGTACACTTTCCATTTTAATTGCAGAAATGTCACGCTACAAGCTTAATTAAGAAATTTTATGTTGGAAGCTGATATACGTTTCAAAATTTTTTTATCTGATTTAATTAAAACATTTAAAAAATTGCAATAAATTAATTTTTTTATTTTTTCAGAGAAAAAAGATGAAAAAAAATTAAGGAGACAAATGCCCTGTGGATTTCATTACTTATATATCAACATGTAAAAAGCCTATCAGAAAAGCAGTATCGTTATGTGATGACGTTATCCGTCGTACTCGACAAAATAATCCATCATACGTTCTTTAATTGGCGTTATCTCTTCGGCCGAGTATATTGATTTGGCCGAACGACAAATTCTCGATTTATGCGACGGCATGTCCCCGAGGCATCGATAAGGTTGCTCCAAACCGCTCACGTAGCGAAGAAGGAGAAAGAGAAGGCGGCCGGTATCGGTGCGTAAGGGATGAAAGGATGGAATAAGAAACGGAAAGCGAGCGCGCGAGTCCGGGGGATGGTGAAATAACAGATTGCAGTTGTGGCACGAGCGGAGCGAGCGTACAGCCCGAGCTCTCTCGGTTCGTAGCTCGCGAGCAGAAGTGGCAGGTGCCACAATTTTTTTTCGAATTGCTTGCCTCATCGTCGGGAAAGAAGCTGCCTCTGCGGCGTTTTGTAGAGGCTCCCAAACTGCATCTCGCAAAAACGCGTCGCGTCGAGTATTTAGGTTAATCCTTCCGGCACCGAATCATTGTTTATTGAGAAAAGACCTGGAATTTTTTGTAAGTTGTTTCTTCTACGCGACTGCGGCCGAAAACTTTGGGAATTTTTGAGAAACACGGTACCGGGCATTGCTTTACTCGCGCAATACTCGATAAAAGTAATCCGGAAAAGTATTTACGTAAATAGTCTCGTAATTATCTCCGTACTTCTCCGATATTTAATAGAGCAGAAATAAATTACGGCGATATCGATTGCTATTAAGAAAGATATTAAGATAATTAAGAGCTTCGTGTTAATGTCGATATTTCAGATTCATCAAAGAGGTCTTAAAATATAAATTTCGTGCCTTGATGAGAATTTATTAGGGATATTTATTACGTCGCTTACGTTAATAACGACGCAGGTTACGCTACGTGTATGAAATATTCAATGATAAACAGCGGGTTATATCTAATTATCGCTATTCGCTTGTCAAACAAGCAATCTATCGCGCGAAGTATGAAAATTCACGATTTATGGCAGACAAAAAGTGCCGGGCCCCTTTATGATATTAGATTGATGATGGTATCACGATTCTTGGCGCTTCGTTATCGGCGACGTACATGAAACCGTGCTGCTATTTATAATGTAGATACGTACCATCGATCCGTGTACACGTGAGCATGTGAAGAGAACAGTGGAGAATGTAAATAGCGATCTAAGTATATTTCATGCACGATAACACGAACACACAATGCTATCTAAGTCTAGAAAAATACTACGCTAGCGTAACTATCCGAATGTTAAAACGATTAAGCTCTAGTAAGTAAAATATTTTTGGATCATCTCTTTTGCGTTGACGCGAAATTAATTTTCGCAAAATTGCCGTAGAGAATTGCAGAAAATTCGCAACACTCATGCAGATAGTATTAAATTGTATCTGCTATCCCTAAAAGTGATATCGCTTTACTATCATACGTTCAATACGATCCAATTCGTACGAATTCAGCGAGTCGTTTTGATATATCTCGATGATTTATGACAATCCGCAATAAATTTAACGTCTTATCCGCATTCAATTTGACAGGACGAGAATTGTAAATTTAAAGTAAAACATTAATCGGATAAGAAGATTCGTATTTTATAAAAAAATTTCAAATTTTAGTATGTAGCGTAAAAAATCTATTAATTATGTATGCGTTCAATATCTTCAAATTGTATTTCAATAAAAGATATGGTTCTTCTACACGTTACACAAAAAAATCTGAGAATTTCCTAAGTTTCGTACAAACGTGTCGATGAATTCTAATGCACGATTTTCTCCAAAGCCTTCCAGATTTGTCCCTTATTTCAATTATCGTTAATTTACGACGATAAATTTACACAGTTTACTAAAAGAGCATACTTTAAAGGGAAAAATCTTAGAAGATTAATCTTGCATAGCACAAACGAGATAAATGTTTCCCTCTTTACTAATTAGCACCAACAAACTCCAGATAAAGAATCGGGTACGCGAGACCCTCTTTAAATGTCGCGACGATTCGGCTCGGAAGAGAAACGAGCGCGGGCAGGAATGAGTTCCACTGCGACGATGCGATTTAATCCTCGGCGATTTTTGCCCGGGCACGTTCGGGCACGAGTTTAAACTCTTGTGCATGCGCACACGCGCGCATTTACTCGCGTGCGGCCAATTACGCACCTTGTTACGCGCGGTATTACGCGCGGCCCGATCTCTCCTGCGATCGCCTGCGTGCAACCAGGCACGGGTTAACGAACCTTTTGAAGTTCCGCGTGCGCTCGTGAGCGCAGTGTAGAACGAGAGATAGAGAGAGAAGGAAGAAGAGATAAAGAGTGAAGAAGGGAGAGGAAAATTAAATGCGAAATATGTACGACCAGAGACGCGCGATCGGCACGCGTTTTAGTGACAACGTTCGGTAGTCGCCGAAAATAATGACTGAATAATTTACAGGATGCCGATCGCGGCTTTAATAAATAAAGAAATCGCGGTGGGACGGTCCGTGCCGCTTCCTGCATTGCGCGAATTTACGGCGATCAGTTAAGCAGCGGTGCAGCGGCAGCGGTTTTAGCAGCTTTATTAATACGGCCGAGCGAGGGTCCGCAACGTGAGCACGACACGAGATCGGTTTATTTTACCAAGCGGCTCTAAATGGCGACACATTAAGCCGTGCGACACACGCAATCAGAATTTTTCATTATCACGCGCCACCGGTCAGTTTCATTATCCTCGACAAGAAATACTTAACTCTCTTGTTTTTTTTTCAATGTTTTTAAATTCAAATGAAATATATAAGAAAATAAAATGATATTAATATTCAATAAAATCAATCTTGCTAAAAAATTGAACAAGATTTTAATTACAGTTGCTGTAAAAAAAATGTGAGAACCTGTTATATTAATTGTGACAATTCGATCATACAATAGAATGATGGTGCGTGAGACTGTTTATTGTGTGTACAAACTTTGAGAAATTACGTTCGAAAAACAATGATCAATACCTCTTTTCTCTTTTTTCTTTGGATAAATAATTTCCAAAATTGTCACTTGATCTTTTTGGGAAGAGACTATAAATTTATTTCTCTTTATTTCTCTCTCTCTCTCTCTCAACGTATCTAAAAGCCATGCTTTCGTCGCACTTTTAATGGCAAAATTTTCGTAACTTACCGTTTCTTTGCTGCGCTGGCTACGGACGGCTCTACAACGAGCGAGGATCCGAGATAGGTATATCCTGTAACGAAAACGAAGGAGCTGGTTTTTAGGTATGTCTTTAAAGAGGCGCACGAAATTCATGGACACGTAACAACACAACGACGCGGCCAGTAAATAGAGCGATTACCAATCTCGCGGTCCGAGCCTTGTTATTGTAAAGGGTGTCCTTTCATCTATTCACATACTAGAAGCCGAACCGACGAAAGTTAACGGTTATTTCATTGTCGTGGCGTAAATAATCCGTTAATATCTAGCAGCGAAAATTAATATTATATACACTTGTAATTATATTACACATAAACACCGTTTCCGTTTAATGATTTAGTTTTCCCAAATATTTGTCGTGAACATTTATTAATTTGCAAATATTAATAAAGCACTTTTATTTATATCAATTTTGTATAAACATATTTATATATTTTCATTAATAATGTAATTGTATTATTATAAACGATTGAAAATATTAAAATATAATTTACTTTATTTCGTCGATTTAATTCAATATATGATAAGGAAAGTTTAAAATTGTCAATAAGCTTGTTCTAATAAGAACACCATTGAATTTTTGAGTCTTAACATCATGTACAACAACATGTACCTACACAACTTCACTATATCATATTAAAAAGAATCATGTCGACGTCGGATAAACTTTCACTATTATCATCACGGTATTCTATTCTCAATTAAGCTTCGATTCTTCAACTGCCACCATAAAATTTGACGAGATTACAAGTAGATATTTTTATCGCGATTTTCTCATGCGTCTCAAGTCGAACGGCAGAATTGGATCAATGGGTCAGCGTACAACCTGTTTTGAGCCTCGACCTCTGACCCCAGGGATGAAACGAGGAGAGATGGGAGACTTTTCCCATGGAAAAACACATGCGGCCGGACACCACACCGGTTCCGCGCGGTCGCTTCCGGGTTCCGGCGTGCATGTGTGTGGTAACGGCGCAAAAATCGCGGCCGGCATTAACCCGACCGAAAGCTATCACCACAGCTACACCTCACTCATATTCTAATCAGGATCAAAGGTTATGTGAACTGGCATTTCGTAGCTCGCGACAAAGAAGGAGAATAGGAGAGATAGTTAGAAAAGTGAGAGGCGAGAGCGAAAGAAGGAGAAATGAGGAAGAAAAGGAGAAAGAGAAAGAGAGAAGGTAGATAATAGAGCAGCGCGTATACATGGCACACCAAGTATTTCCTTTCGTTTCCTACGTGCCAGGTGTCGTTTACCGGTCAAGCCCATCTAATTTCCCATGACCGGTTCCTCGCCGCGCGAATCGCCAGAAGAATAGATTCGCGAATCATTCTCGCGAACGGTCGTTCGGCACAGTGCTCGTTAAGCAGATCCGTTGAGGTTTGAGCGCTGTGCCTTCGGTGCCAGGCTCTTGTGATTGTGCCCATTTAAATTTTAATCGGCTTGTCAGAATCGAACTACCGCTTCGTTTGCCACCCTCAGTACTCGTCATCTCGTCAATTATATACAACTATATAATTGATTATATAATAGGCATCATTTAATTACTATTAAAATTATGAATATCAAGATTTTTTTTATATGATTACGAATCTATCTTCGCTCTCTAATCAATCTGACAATTTCGCGTGTCGACTTATATAAATAGACTTTTTTGATTTTAAACGTTCCGCCTCTAACCGGAGTTTTTCGAGACTAGATTTTCTCGTAGTACAACGGCGTGGGTCAAGTGGTGAACTCGTTCGCGTAGATTTTATTAGAGATGCTACGCTCAACACAATGAGGGTATGCATACATCGTGGCTGGACGAGCCGGCTTGGGAATGCGAATGAATTAGAAGTACGAATATGAAACGAAATAAGGAGAATGCGCGAGGCAGCAGAAAAATGGCGTGCTCGCGTGTCTCTCTCTCCTTCACAGTCATTCGTTCGGCAGCGGGATAGAACGGGATAAAGAGCGGTAGATGGACGAGAGGAAAGGAGTGGCCATCTAAATGGCTACTTAGTATGTCTCGTGTCAGGTCTCTCCCCTCGCGAGCTCTGCCCCGTCAGTAATAATATTCGTAAGTGTACCTATATAGACGAGTGTGCTCGACCGCGTAGCCAACAGGTTTCATGCGAAAGCCAATTCGGTGGCGAGAGAATGAGAGAGGTACAGAGCACGGGGTACGTCCTGACGAGGCTTTAATTCGATTCTTATGCCGCGTTAAATACGCCGCGCATTTTACGCCCGATTTCACGAGCCGTAAAGATGGGACGAGATTGCACCAGCGGGGTTAACTTTGCCATTACACTCGCTAAAGTGGGGCTTGAGAAGCGCCTCGGCTTGAGAAGCGCCAACAAAACGCGATGGCACTGACGACAATACAGGTATAACAACAGTGGTAATAATGGCACTAACAGATAGCCGCTAAAATGATGCAGGGTAGACATTTTCGAGCTGTTTGACAGAAAGCAGATAACGTGATAATGTGTTTGAGTCATGTAAAGATTTTGCGTTTACATGATTGTCGATAT
The DNA here is from genome assembly GCA_011638315.1 of Tetramorium parvispinum. Lineage (NCBI taxonomy): Eukaryota > Metazoa > Arthropoda > Insecta > Hymenoptera > Formicidae > Tetramorium > Tetramorium parvispinum. The sequence goes on from VBVR01000027.1 coordinate 96,403, forward strand.
TGAAATATCTGTTAAGAGTGGTGTAATGTTAGACATAAGTAATGAATGGATTTGTTTTTATTTATATTAAATTTATTACATGTGTGGAGAATACTGGAAATATGAAAGTGATCAAATGAAAAATATGTAGTTATTCTTGAAAAAATCTTAGTAAAGAAAAAATCTTGCAAAGCTTTTTGATATTTTCTCAAATATAATTAATATTAAACTACTGTTCACATCAACTCTAATTATAGTTACAATATACATTGTAATATTATACGTGTTGTATACGTGAGATATATTACACCTGACTCTAAAACATTGATTTTGATTATTAGATGCAATAAATTTTCCATTCATCTCGTCCATTAAAATGTGTCACATCAAAGACCTTAATATAAAAAATTATTCCTTAATGTGTATGCATTTAAGTAAATTAAATTGGAACATTTAATAAATATGAGAGCTTCCTTCGATGATAAGAATCATCATAAGAGCCGAACTGGTTCGTAAACGTCCGCGAGCTTCCGGGAAAACTCTGGCGCTTCGTTTCGGCGATGGGACACCCGTTATACGCTTAAAATATACCGGCATCTCGCATGGGGCGCGCTGCGAAGAAATGCAGAAACAGCAGTTGCTATGCTAGATGGTACTACTCCCTCCAAACGTGCACACCCTTTTTCTCTCTCTTCTTTCCTCTTTCGTTGACGCGCGCGTGTTGTATTAGAGTAGATGAAAGAGAGCGGCAGAAAAGGGAGAGAAAGCGAGGAAGAGAGAGATGAAGAAAGAGAGCATCGGCGCTAAAGAGAGAGAAAGTGAGAGTGAGTGAGATGGTAAGAGAGGAACTAAGAAGAAACACTACACAGAAGGGGCAAGTTACACGTGGTAGTGACGACGTGAAGAGGGCAGACGGGTATTCGGAGAAGGGCCACGGGGAGATGAAGTGAGGGAAGAAGAATTGTACGGGAAGAGAGAGAGAGGGGACCAAAAAGAGGGAGTGAAAACGAGATCGTGAAGGTAGCGAGCGGGCGCAGGGGATCACGGAGTACGAGACGACGAGTGAAAGAAGGAACGAGGAAGGGCCGGGAAGATGGGAGTGAGACGGAGCGCGAGGCCCTCGTTTCGGAGAGCTTCTAAACTCTCGTGGTCCGGGTCTGGAAGCGGGTTTCGTAGTCGAGCCGAGCCGAGCCGAGCCGCAGCCGAGCCGGTGTATGTATATGCGGTGAACGAAGCGAGAGCGCGGGCAGGAGAGTAGTAGGTTAGCAGGCGCTCTCTCCCGAGGGAGAGGGTGCTAGGCGTCGGTCCTGACGTTTGAGCAGGACGGCAAGTGCCTTTATAGTGGGTCAGCACTAGACCTGGGCACCCGGCCAGCAGCCTTCAAGGTCTCCTTAGTACACACTGTCTCTCCCTTCTACCCTACCTCATCCCTCGCTCTTTTGCCCCGCACTGCCTGTCCGCCTGCCCTTCTTTCCCTACAACGCGTAGCGGGGCCGCCAGGTAGGTGAGAGCCCGCTTCTTCTTCTTCTTCGTCTTCTTCTTTGCCAGTTAGGGTTAGGCTAAAGCGAAGCTAGCAGCGAATTTGGACGCGTTATCTGAACATTGTAGAATTGCCGCGCAACTTAATAGATATTCGTTCATTTCTCTCTCTCTCTCTTAATCTTTCATGTTCGCCCTCGTATTTTAAACGAGCAAATCGCTTAAGGTATTGCCAAAAAATAGAATATACAATGTTTGAGGTTTCTTTTAGTAGAAGTATAAATCTAAGAAGATTTACGAAGCTAGATTTTGGATAAATATGTTTAAAGAGCTATTTCAATATAAATAAATAAAAAAATAGTATATAAATAAATGCGTATTTACATAAATGTTTTTTTATAAAATCAAATATCAAGTTAACATTCGGGATATGTAATATTCGAGTTTTATTAAACACGAATAAACCTATTTGTCGAATTTATCAATTATAAAAAATCATATACCGCCCCGGAATTATCGCTAAAAGATAATATTATGGTTGCAGCGAATGTAAACGCATGTGTAGAGTGACAAACAGAATCGCCGGATCCACGAAATTAAATATCAGTTATTATGCATTTTTTACTCGCACAATATCGGTTATTCACATGAGATACAATTCTAAGAGATGAAGATCAGGACGAAGGTAAATTCCGAAAGTGCATCTGAAGTGCAGTGTTGGCAGTTCCTATCTCGTTAACTGATATGGCGAGAAGCTTATCCGGTAGTCATTCGTCTTTACGTGCCTATTCACTTTTGATTACTTCATACAAAAATTATTTCAACGTTTCTTAAAAAAAGGTGCTTAGATGGTTATTTCTCGAAATAAATATTTGATCAAATTGCAATGATTGATTAAATTATTTAATTTTGTAAAAATTATATCTCGTATCTCTAAAGATTTTGTTGTAATATAGTTTACATTAAGTTTCATTATTCATTACTTTTCATTTTCATTCAGTTATTATTCATTAACTTTCATACATTAATGTCTGATATTTCAGTGAAATTTATTATCGATATATTAAAATAAGGACATGATTATTGAATGACATAACATTGACAATGTTCTTCCAGGGGAAAGGCAAGGAGGTGTTATAGACGAAGGGAGATAGGGGCGAAGAGGGCCAGAGTACATCGGCTCCACGGGGAAGTAATGAAATATTTGGGTAGCGCTGCGTCGGGAACGAGAATGAGAATGGGAATGGGAATGAGAACAGGTTCCTGTTGCGCATTCCAGGCCGATGCTGAATACCGATGCCGTGGACACGGCGGTTGGCACGGTTAGGTACATAAATTACTATTGGGTTACCGCTCGACTTGTCTCCTTAGTCCCACGGAAATCCTCCTTTCACGAACCGTGACTCACGCGACGTACCACGTAATACGAGTTGATAAGAGCAGCATATCAAGAAAACGGTGGAAACTGACACGGCTGAGTCAATAATTACATAAGCTCTACTTTCAACTTGTTAGAAATTAACGGAAGAATTCTCGAGGCAACTGCTTGGGATGTCGCGACTTTCACGTTCTATTATATTTGGAATCGAGGCGGTTCCGAGCGCGATTTTATCATAACGTATTTGGAGATTAACGCATTACGTAATTGTTTGACTGCTGCAGAACTGTTTCGGGATAGGCAGGCATGTAAGAAAAATGACGAAATAATAATCGTTATAAAAAGCGACAGAACGGAGAGTGAGAAGGGGTGGAGTAATTAACTTGAAGGTGGGCCTTTAAGATCAGCGCGGAAACGTTGTGCGCTCCGAATGAGAATTACTCGAGGATAAAGTTGTACAACCGGTCGCGTGATTCCAGGTAATATATCTTTCCGAGGTCGTGTCGTATCGTGATGAATATCAGTGGAGTCTCTCGCGCAACGAGAATCATCAGAGACATGATTAAACGCGGTAGAAAGCATCAGAAAGGCAACAGGAGTAAATACGACAGTGTTGCCTGCATTTATTACGGTATATATGTATCACATGTGCATTCGTCGGTATTTGTAGTAAAATTGCGAGTAACTCTGCATTGAGCTTTTTAGAGACAACGTGCATATATATATTTATTTACTTGAAAAATATGTGCTTCCAGTCATTCCTATTTCATTCCTATTTCACATATTACTAAAAGATTACAAAACTTATTGTCCTTCAAAGAACGTAATTCAGGAATCGCATAAAGTATGTACGGTAAATAAAATATTCACTACATGATGTAAACAGAATCATGTTAAAATTGCAGTTATAATTATGATTTGCAAAATTTCTCATACGTGCATAAAAAATCTAGCTACTCTTGTTGTGCTGCGAGATATGCTCTGAATGGATTAGAATTTCGTATTCGAAAGGATACCGCGCGTTTCTACTGATAATTTCCTGGCAAATAAAACTGGACCAGTTAGTCAATCTTCACGGCGCGCGGTAGAAGCGTAAGGCAACAGGAATCGTTTAGAACTCGGTTGGCCTTGTGGCTCTTCTTTCTCGTCTTCGTCTTCGATCCCGCCTCCTTGCTCTATCTCCCGCATCCTCACACCCTCTCACTCACTCTCATTTTCTTTCTCTCTCCCTCTGTCCATCTTTTCCTGCCTCTCTCTCTTTCCATCGTTCGGTCCCTCTAACCCTCGCCGTCGATCCCTCACCGTGAGAGCGGCCACACAAAAAGAACACGAGGAGCACAATGGATTACTTAGACGGGTAGGTTAGTTTGCCGAATGAAGCGAGCGGGCCCACGCACGTTAAGATAGGTCCTGACTGAGAATCCGTGCAGAAAAGCGCGCCAAACGCGAGATGCAGCTTCGTCCTCGACCAACTACCGCAACCAGAATGATCCTCGCAATGTGATTTTACCGTAACTTTAGTCGTATTTTTATATATAATATGTAATTATAAAGTCATATATGTATATAAATTTATTTATAATACTGCTATAGATTTTTATGGTGTCAAATAATTTTCATGCTAATATATTTGAACGATTTTTGGTCACTTTCGATAGTTATAACTCATAAATTACACAGTTATTGCACCCGGCAGTTCTTTGTTACATTATTCATGTTCTCTAAGGGAATCTATTCCATCAGTTGAAACGTAGGAATTATCTGAATAAACGCTGTATATTTATATCCAACTTTTAGTGTTTAATATGGAATATGAAAACATGCCATGGTCTACTAACAATAAGCCAAATACATTCTCTCTGCTTTGGTGGACTAATTACTTCCTCTTTCGTAACTGTTTACGTATGCGGGGTTGCACGTTAATCCTTCCACGCTCTTCAATTCTTTTATCTCGTTTAAAATTATAATAATATATAAGCATAATGTGATCCATAATACATGAATTTTTATATTTTAATTCGTTGATTATAAAATAATCTATTTTTTAGTGGTTTGAATAAATAATATTATCTTAAGATAAAACTTGATTAAAGATGGAGTTTTTGGGTTGAATTTAATACTGAAGGGGGTTGTGTATGAACGGATCCCTGGCGCAAAACAAATTTAGGATGTTCTAAACGTGCGAGCCTGACGGGTCGTCCTTGGTTCTATCGATCAAAAACGAGCTGCACACACATCCGGCTCTTAAACAGCAAGCATTATCGAATGTAGTTTCGATATTCTGCTAGAAGCGACGATTTTGTATTTAATATATCAAAATTATTACGAAATAAATCATATAAAGTTACGTACGACTCGATGTTAAATTAGTCATTAAAACTTATAAATTTATGCTAGTTATTCTTTAGCTCTTGGAGTTGATTTTCTAGTTTTCTAAATCATTTATAATATATTAATACATCAATCATAGATAATTTAAATTTATAGAGCCAAAGTTTAGTTTAGTTATTTAATTAATAAAAAGTTTTTAATTTATAAGAAGCAATTTAGAATGAAAAATAATTTAACGTTAATCTTTCTATTTCTCTGATAGAAAATTGTATTATTATAATTAAAAATAATTTTTAATATATTATTTCGATATTAATATTAATTATTTTATACAATATTTCTCTTTAAAATGTTCAGGATCATGCAGGAGTAAGAACAATCATGCTTTAATTTACGGACTTGCATACTCTCTGAGGAAAGTTGCCGCGTCAGAAGCGGAGAAGGAGAGTTCAATGGAAGCAACGCATTTACGATGCACTTCCCTAATCGAACGTTATTGTATCGAAACGTCGAGCGGTGTTTTTGTCGGCGATTAATTTCGATGAAATTAAGAGAAGTATTGCGTCATGCAATATATAATACGCATCGTAACATGAAGGACATTGCATCGTTCACTGATTACATTATTCCGAATCATACGACTCATCGCTCGAAAATGATATTACAACTTATTAAAAGAAGAAGTGCATCGCACACTCAAAAAGGTCCCATCAAATGCAATTCAACCATGTTTTTGCGCCAGACATTTATCGACGCTATTTTTAACGGAATAAAAGAAACTTTATTACTGAAACATTCTTAATTGACTAGAGTTTTGGATTCTAAGTAAAAATTGAGTTTTTCTATTTTTTTTATTATATTAAACGGCAATTTTAGATATTTAATTTTTGATATATTTTTCCATGTATGACCTGAATAAATTTTGACATAAAACATTAAAAAATAAAGAATTTCTTTTTATCGGTTGTACTATTGTTTACCTGCCTCTTACAACATCGGAACGTAATACACATTTTTAGAATCCGTTCGTGGCATCCAAAGTATGTTCGTCAATGAAAGTTGTGCGCGGAGGCGCAGATAACGGCCATTATCTGGCGATGTACAAAGTTCAGAGTTTCAGAGTCGTTACGAATGTGCGTTTCACGGTCGCGCTGTAGAGAGAGAATGAAGAGAGGACAGGCACGTTACACACACATACGCGTACGCACATGGGCGCGTATCTCTCATCGCTCTCGGTTTTTGAATTCGTATTACCTGAATATAGTAAGACCTTTTTGGTATTTTGGAGCAAAAGTTGCGGCCTTATCTGCCCGGCTGATGACATTTTACGATCACCAAAAATGGAAAGGGTATACGCATGAACGTGCGTAAACAACGTCGTTTCCTACATTTGATCGACAAATCAGAAACTCGAAGATTATTTTGGTTTCTTTTCTTCTGAGGACATCTAACGATTACAGTCTTCGACTAACAGAATCTCTTTCGATAGCGCGAGACTAAATGGTTGTTTTTTTTTAACTTCGCGATAATTCGATAATTATGATGTTTGCGAACTGAGTTTCAGAAAATGCAAAATAAAACATGTTATTGCTTAGATTAAAATCTAGCAAATATTTTGTGATATTTTGTGATATTTTCCATTTAAAAATAATAAGTTTACTTAATAAGTGTTTTTGCTCGTAGAAGCAACGTTTCTCTCTTCTCTCTCCTTATCCGGAAAGTTTAAAAAATGTCGGTAGCTGAATTGCTAAATGGAATTAGCAGGTCCAATGTTCTTCGGCATTAAGTGCAATGTCGCGAACACCGAGAGACTCTTAATA